>CAKNXH010057405.1:0-17168 GCA_932178445.1 Andricus quercusramuli
GTTGAGGTTCTACCCAATTGTTGAATTTCCCAGCTGAAAATAAAAATGTTCGACAAAACAGTTGAATTTTGAAGCTAAAAACGTGAAATTTCACCAATAAATTAAATTTTCAACTGAAAAAAATTAGTTATTAACCAGACAGCTACAGTTTAAAACAAAAAAGATGAAATTTCTACGAACTAAAATAAATTTTCAACCGAAAAATAATACAAAATTCGATCAAATTGCTGAATTTTCAAGTAAAAAGACGAATTTTCTACCAAAAAATCAAATTTTTAACAAAATACATGAATTTTTAACCAGTAGGATTAATTTTCTACCAAAATTCGAATTTTTATCAAAATATATGTATTTTCAACCAATTAATTGAGTTTTCAACTAAAAAAATTAATTTTTAGCAACATAGTTTAACTTTTGACCAAATAGTTGAGATTCTACCCAATTGTTGAATTTTCCAGCTGAAAATAAAAATTTTCGACAAAACAGTTGAATTTTGAACCCAAAAATGTGAAATTTCACCAATAACTTTAATTTTCAACTGAAAAAATTAGTTATTGACCAGACAGCTACAGTTTAAAACAAAAAAGATGAAATTTCTACAAACTAAAATAAATTTTCAACCGAAAAATAATACAAAATTCGTTCAAATTGCTGAATTTTCAAGTAAAAAGACTAATTTTCTACCAAAAAATCAAATTTTTAACAAAATACATGAATTTTTAACCAGTAGGATTAATTTTCTACCAAAATTCGAATACTTCTTGAGCAAACCTATAATAAAAGTCTAAGTTGAAATAAAAAATCTCTTTTAATTTCCAGCTGCCGGCGGTCGCGGAATATTCTACAAACGAAACGATGGGACACAGTGGTGATCGTCTTGCTGCTGCTTTTGGGATAACACGCCAAGAACAGGATGAATATGCTCTAAGATCTCACACTTTGGCTGCCCAGGCTCAGCAGCAAGGACATTTATCTGATGTCGTTCCATACGTTGGTCAGTCTCGATAATTAACCAGTTTTTATATCAAATTTTGAGTGAAAGTCTTTGAATTCTAATCGCAATTTCAGTTTCAGGAAAACAATCCGCAATAGAGAAAGACAACGGAATCCGAGTTTCCACACCTGAGCAAATGGCAAAATTGAAACCCGCTTTTGTCAAACCCTATGGGACAGTTACTGCAGCAAATGCATCTTTCCTCACAGATGGCGCTTCTGCTGCTCTAATTATGACTGAGGAGAAAGCTCGTCAACTTGGTCTCACACCCAAGGCTTATCTGAGGGCTTTCACTTACGTTGCTCAGGATCCTAAGGATCAGTTGTTGCTTGGACCAGCTTACGCGATTCCGAAGGTAAAGTTCTTTTTTCATCTTATACACTTCCTGAAATTAATGATTTCTAGATCTCAGACTTCACAGTGTAAAATGCTCTTAAAACAAGGGAAATAGGGTAATTTTTCACGAAAACAGGGGCACAATAGGAGAATAAATTCTTTTAAATAAAATTATTGTAGATACCAGGTTGACTTCATTATTAAGCGCTTTTAATTCCCAAGATTCAAAGTCGAAATATATCGCATTTTGAACCCGAAAATACAAATTTTTAACGAAAGAGTTTGGTTTTCAAGCAAGAAAGATGAATTTTCAAACAATTTTTTTTAACGGAAAAAAAATATTTTTAAACAAACATTACATTTATTTACAACCAATTAGTTTAACTTTAAAGCAAATAATTGAAATTTCGACCTACAAAAATGTATTTTCAACCTAATGTTCGAATTTTTAATAAAAAAAAGAATAAACTTCAACCAAAAACGGCTGAATTTTCTTCCGAATAGTTACATTTTCAAGCCAAGAAGACGAATTTTTCAGAATGACATCTAAATTTTGAACAAAAAATTTAATTTTCAGACAAATAGTTGAATTTTAAACACAACAAAAATATTTTTAACCAAACAGTTGCATTTCCAACCAAATACTTGAACATTCAAGTAAAAGAGACTAATTTTTAAGAAAATAGTTGAACTTTTAACTAGATACTTGAATTTTGAACCTACAAAGATGAATTTTCAACTAAGGACAGTTAAATTCTCAACAAAATAATTACATTTTCAAGCCAAAAAGACGAATTTTTTAGAAGACTCTTGAATTTTCAATAACAAAATTAATGTTCTACCAAGATGAATTTTCAACCGAAAAATATGAATTTTTAATCCAAAGGGACGAATTTTTAATAAAACAGTTGGATTTCGGATAAAAAGATGACTGACAAAATGGTCGAATTTTCAATAGATTAATTAAATTTTTAACCAAATAGTTAATTTTTCACCAAATCGAATCATAAACAATAAACTAAACTTCAACCAAATAAAGTTGCATTTTCAACATAATAGTTGAATGTTTAAGCCAACAAGGCGACATTTTTAGAGAACTGTTGAATTTTCAACCAGGGAAAATGAATTTCTAATAATAAAAAAAACATAACTTTGGTACCATAACAAATTAATTTTCAATAGAAAAGGACGAATTTTGAACAAAACAGTTGAATTTCCAACTAAAGATATGTCTTTTAAAAAATAGTTGAATTTTGAACCAAGTAGTTAAATTTTTAATCTACAAAGATGAATTTCTAACCAGATGTTCGAATTTTCAAAAAAAAAAGATTAAACTTCAACCAAAAACAGTTGAATTTTCCACCGAATAGTTACATTTTCAAGAAAAAGAGACGAATTTTTAACAAAATCGTTGAACTTTTAACCAAATAGTTGAATTTTCAACCAAGAAGTTACAATTTCAAGCCAAAAAGACGAATTTTTTAGAAGACTCTTTAATTTTCAACAAAAAAATTCATTTTCGACCAAGAAAGATGAATTTTCAACCGAAAAATATAAATTTGCAATCCAAAGGGACGAATTTTTAATAAAACAGTTGAATTTCGACTAAAAAGATGACTGACAAACTAGTTGAATTTTCAATAAATTAATTAAATTTTTAACCAAATAGTTAATTTTTCAACAAACGTAGATGAATTTTCAACCAAAAAGTCGAATCATAAACAAAAAATTAAACTTCATACTAAGAAAGTTGCATTTTCAACCTATTAGTTGAATATTCAAGCCAACAAGGCGAAATTTTTAGAAGACTGTTGAATTTTCAACGAGGGAAAATGAATTTCTAATAAATAAAAAAAAACCTAACTTTGATACCATAACAAATGAATTTTCAATAGAAAAGGATTAATTTTCAACAAAACGGTTGAATTTTTAACTAAAGATATGACTTTTACAAAATAGTTGAATTTTTAACCAAGTAGTTAAATTTTTAATCTACAAAGATGAATTTCTAACCAGATGTTCGAATTTTCAAAAAAAAAAGATTAAACTTCAACCAAAAACAGTTGAATTTTCCACCGAATAGTTACATTTTCAAGAAAAAGAGACGAATTTTTAACAAAATCTTTGAACTTTTAACCGAAAAATATGAATTTTCAATCCAAAGGGACGAATTTTTAATAAAACAGTTGGATTTCGAATAAAAAGATGACTGAAAAAATGGTTGAATTCTCAATAAATTAATTAAATTTTCAACCATATAGTTAATTTTTCAACAAACATAGATGAATTTCCAGAACAAACCATAACAAATGAATTTTCAATCGAAAAGGACGAATTTTCAACTAAAAATATGACTTTTACAAAATAGTTGAATTTTTAACCAAGTAGTTAAGTTTTTAACCCACAAAGATGAATTTCCAACTAAATGGTCGAATTATCAAATCAAAAAAATTCAAATTCAACGAAAAGCAGTTCGATTTTTAACAAAATAGTTAAACTTTCAACTCGAAATTTGAATTTTCAATAAGAAAGTTCATTTTTAACTAAGAAAGATGACTTTTTTACAAAAAAGGCGAATTTTCCATCCAAATCGACGAATTTTCACCAAATAGTTTTATTTTCAACTTGTGAAGGATAAATTTTCAACCAAAAATAGAATAGTTAAATTTCTAGATAAAAAAATTAATTTTCAATACCTACAAAAATAAATAATTTTCATAATGATGGTTAAATAAATACCATTTCAATATCATTTGTAGATAGTATGTATATAATATTATTAATAAATAGTTTAATTGTATACCTAACAGTAAACTTTTCAAGTAAATAGTTTAATTTTCAACCTGAAAATATGATTTTTCAGCAAGAAAGGTTAATTTGCAACTAAGTCGTTGAATTTTTGGGCAAAAAAGATTAATCCCCAGCCAGGGTGTCTAGTGATCAGGCAATTTGAAATTCCCGGGTTTTCCCCGGTTTTTTCCCGGTCAAATATTTTTCCCCCGACCAAGTTTTAGATGTCTTTTTGTGATTTTTTGAAGTCCATGTGTACATAGAAATAGAAATTTCAACATAATATACCTAGAAAAAAGCTGCCCGCTGCTCGAGCACACAATTTGAATGTTCGATTTTTTGAAGAAAACTCAAAAAGTTGTTATGATAATCTTGTAGGTACATAGAATTTTCAACTCTTAAAAAAATGGTCTCAAAAAGTTTGAAAATGCTATAACTTTTTGAATTTTGATCCAAAATAGCTGACTGACGAACTTGTCTTTTTCTTTTAGGTCTTAAAAAAGTGTGTACAGACTGCAGACAGACTACAGATAACAGACTACAGACAGGTTTACAGACAGATTTTACACCTTCGTAAAAATCGTTTTTTTCTGACTTAGTGGGTCTCAAAACGTGGAGATTTGATGAAACCCGACTAAGACAAATTTTACATAAAACCAATACCTTCTCATTAGGATGAGAATGTCAAAAATTACATAAATAGGTACTTAGGATAAGCATAAGAAGGAACCTTGCGACTGCAGATAAAGTGGAAATGGAATAAAAAGAAAATTAAGTAGAAAAAAGTCGATTTTTCGATCAAATACAAAAAATTCCCGGTCATAAGCAAAATTCCCGGCGTTTTCCCGGTTTTTTCACGGTCCAATAAAATTCCAGGGTTTTCCCCGGTTTCTCGGTCCGCTAGACACCCTGCCAGCGTAACATGCAGTAGTTGATATTTCAACCAAAAATGATTTTTATTTTAAATAAAAAACACTTGAATTCTACCAAAAAAGGCGAATTTCAGATAAACCGCAGTTTAATGTAACAAAAAAAAACGAATTTTCAACTAAATACTTAATTGCTGAACCAAAAAAGATTACGTTTCTAACAAAATTGTTGCATTTTTGACAATGTAGTCCAACTTTCAACCAAGTAGTGAAAGTCTCAACCAACGAGATGAATTTTTAATCAAATAGTTGAATTTTCGACCAAAAAGATTAATTTTCTACGAAAAACTACGAATTTTCACCAGAAACATGAAGTTTCAACTAGAAAAGATTGATTTTTTCTATTTAAAAACAAAAGTAATTTTGAACCAAAAAAAAATTATTTTTAACAAAATAATTAAATTTTCAGGAAGAGATGAATTTTAAACTAAAAATGTTGAATCTTCTAAAAAAAAAAAATTTTTAATAACAACTTTCAACCGAGAAGTTGAATGTTCAACCGAACAAGATGAATTTTCATCAAAAAATGTAATAGTTGATATATTAACCAAGAAATTTTTATTTAATACAAAAATTTTAATTCAACCAAAAAAAGACGCCTTTTTAACAAAATAGTTGAATTTTCATCAAAAGAATTAAATTTTCAACAAAAAAGTAAACAAATGTTACCAAACTAGATGAATTCTGAATTAAAAATATATTATATAATTAGACTTTTCCATTAAAAGGAATGAACATTTAACCAAAATTAGTTGCATTGTCTTATTTACTTCTATTAATGCAGTGCGAGAAAAAGGGAAATTTTTCGAAAACAACGTAAAACTGATGAATTCATTAAAAAAGGCGGAAAGGGAGGAGTAGGGGAAAGAGTGTGAAGTTTGGGATCTATGATTTCAGGGTAGTTTTTTTGGCCCGGGTCATGCGAATACAAAGATTTATTTCCAAAATTTCAGGTATTGGACAAGGCAAACTTGAACCTAAAGGACATAGGAGTATGGGAAGTCCACGAGGCCTTCGCGGCCCAAATTCTAGCAAATTTGAAAGCTTTAGACTCTGATTACTTCGCAAAAGAGTACTTGCACCGATCTGCGAAAGTAGGAGCTCCAGATCTTTCAAAGTGGAACAAATGGGGAGGATCTCTCTCAATCGGACATCCGTTTGCTGCAACTGGAGTTCGTTTGGCCACGCACACTGCTAACCGAATGATCAAAGAGGATCAGCAATTTGGATTAATCGCTGCTTGTGCCGCTGGTGGACAGGTAAGTTTCCTTTTCAATAAAAGTTTATAGTTTATTTATAAAATAAAGTAAAAGAGTAAGTCATTCAGTATGAAGAGAGAAAAATGTAACATGTTAATTTTTTACTTAATAGTAGAATTTTCAACGAATAAAGAGAATTTTGAACCAAAAATAAAATATTTCCAGGGTGTCTAGCGACCTTGAAAACCTTGAATTTTCGTTGAATTTTTGTTGAACCTTAAAACCTGGAAATCTCCTTGATTTTTTGAATTTTTCACGTTTAGAAGAAACCTTGCTACTGAAAAGTTTTTTCATTTATCAAGATATAATTTCTCTGTCACTCATTACGCAATAAATGAAGAGATTTCTAGACATTTTTTGTAGACTCTACCAATCATTTTATAGATTGCAATTAACAGACTTTAATATTTAGGGTGGCGACTTGACAGGGAAAGACCGGGAATTTAAATAAATAACCGGGAATTTACTTCTGATTGTAGCACCAATCAAGTTTTCATTATTTTATTAATTTTAGTCCATTTAGAAACGTTGAAGATTCATAATTTCAATTCAAAATTCTTCTCTGGTTGAATATGTAACTACTTCGTTAAAAATAAATTTATCTTTTTTTTTTTGTGAAAATTCAACTATTTGGTTGAAAATTGATAATTTGCATTCAAAAATTATACTATTTGTTCGAAAATTCATTTACTTTGTGGGACATTCGCCTTTTTGTAGAAAGTTTATCTTTATGGTTAAAAATTCATCTTTGTGGTATAAAATTCGACCTCCCAGTTGAAGATTCATCATTTCATTTAAAAATTCATCAGTTTGGTTGAAAATTAAATTCTTCGACTGAAAATGTAACTATTCCATTCTTAGTTGAAAATTGATCTTTTCTAGTTCAAAATTCGACAATCTAGATGAAAATGTTGTCTTTTATAATTGAAAATTCAACTATTTCGTTCAAAATGCATGTATTTTGTTAAAAAAATCGATATTTGTTTGTACAAAATTATCTTTCTGTTTGAAAGTTAATCTTCTTCAAGTATTCCAGTTAAATATTTATCACTTTAGTTGAAAATTCATCTTTTAGGTTGGAAATAAAATTATTTTGTTGAAAATTAAATTCTTTTGTTAAAAATTATTATTATTTTTTCTCGAAGATTCATCGTTTTAATTAAAAACTCATTTCTTTGATTGAAAAATTAGCTGTTTGATTGAAAACTTTTTTTCCTTTGTATGTTTCTCGTTTTTTTGTCTTCTTTAATTAAAAAGTAAATTATTTCGTTAAAAATGCATGTATTTTGTTAAAACACTGTATTTTTTGTGGAAAATTAATCTTTTTATTTGAAAATTTATCTTCTTATTTAAAAATTCATCACTTTAGTTGAAAATTCATCTTTCTGGTTTGAAATTCAACTATTTCAGTTGGAGATTCATTGTTTTAGTTGAAAACTCTTGTGTTTGGGTTAAAATTAATTTTTCTAACTAAAAATGTTACTATTCCATGTTCGGTTGTAAATTATTTTTTTAGTTCAAAATTCAACGATTTAGTTGAAAATTTGCCTTCTTTAAATTTAAATTCAACTATTTCGTTAAAAATTCATGTATTTTGTTGAAAAATTGTATTTTTTGGTGGAAAATTAATCTTTTTATTTTAAAATTAATCTTGTTTAAAAATTCATACCTTTTGTTGAAAATTCAAGTCTTTTTGACTTGGAAATTCAGCAACTTGGTTGAAATATTGTTCATTTCTTTGCCGAAAAATCTTTTTTTGGTTAAAAAATCCTTTTTTTTGTTGAATGTTCATAATTTTAATTTGAAGTTAACATTCGTGCCTGCATACATTTTATTTAAAAGAATTTATTGCCCTATTTTATTGAAAAATCTCTTTATATACCCTGTTTTTCGAGAATTTCGATTTTTAACTACAGAATTGATTTATCTTTCGTGTTTAGTTTCTCGATTGAATATTTAACGATTTAGTCTCTGTCGACGATTGCCTGCTTATCTCAAAAATGAGCAAATAGATCGTTTAGAAAATATTTGGAATTGGTATCATCAAAAAGAATCTGTTTCAGAGCGTCTTATTTTCTAATAACTTGTATTTTTGTTCAGGACTCTTAAAAAAAGAATCTTAACTTTGTAAATGGGGCAGAAAAGGGAAAAATTGGGTCAAAATTCTCGATTTTGGGTGTTTTCGAGAATTTTTCTGTGATCCCTGCAAAATCAGCAGGAACTTACTAAATTTGCCTTTCATTTTACAGGGTATTGGAATGATCATGGAGAGACATCCCGACGCGAAACTCTAAATAGGATCCCGCAGCTTTATATCTTGTGAGTCTGACACACAGAAAAATCATATACTTTTATACAACTTTACCACAGTAAACAAAAAGAGAAGTTTAAAAACTGTTACAGATAAGTCAGTCGATAAAGAAAGGGCATTTTAATTGGCGTTTTCTATAAAGTTATTTATTTTTTATAGAGTAAAATAAAGTTTTATAAAACATGATTGAGTCTTTACTGAATTTTTTAGTCTCCGACGGTGTGTGTGGCGTAGATATTTAAGTGCTGTCTCACAGCTTGGTCTAGAATCGCTCTGATGTCTCGACAACCGTGAACGGCACGCATTCTGAGTGCCTCCAATCGTGACATGTGAAGTCGCTGACCAGAACCTTGAACGACAACAACTGAATTTCCAATTGGAACGTCAATGTGAAGCCCTGGGAGGGAAACTACTGATAAGGTTACACCGGGCATGCACTCTTCCATGTAATTTGCATCTAGGAGTCCAACTCCTTGGGCTCCTTTATCGTCTCCCGCGATTACGGAGTCTGTTATCGTTACGGAACAACCCACGGCGTAATCCTGGAAGAGAAATTTTCATAGTTTAATTTTGCAGATAGATCAATTGTATTTAGATAATGTTACTTTTTTAAATTTCTACCAGAGAAATAAAATACATATTTTGAGAAACAATTTGTTATGTTATAATTGAGATTTACTTTGTTTATATTTGAGTTTGGAAGTGGAAGAGAATTGCAGGCCTCGGTAGAGTTTTTAAATGCCCAAGAATTTATGTTAAGCAAATGCTCTCGAGAATACGCTCAGCATCGAGGGAGAAACAACTCCTAAAAATGCGGTCCAGCGGTCTGGATGACCGAAGATTACTTCGGATTATATAGGATTACTCTGGATTACATAAAATTATGGTGGATTACTCCGCATAAACTAGTCTTACGCGAAATTTTAACTTAAATGTTTTATTTTTTAACAAAATTGTTAAATTTTTAACAAAATAGTGAATTTTTTAACCAAGAACGTTAATTTTCCATCGAAAAAGACGAATGTGTAAAAAATACATAAATTTTCAACTGAAAAAGATACATTTTCAGCTAAATAGTTGAATCTTCTAATAAAAAATATCAATGTTTCTTCAAAAATGAAATAGTTAAATTTTCAGTTCAAAAATAAATATTTATTATTCACATAAAAAACAATTATTTTTCAATAAAATAGTTAAATTTTCAAACAAAGTGATGAATTTTCAACTAAGATGATGAATCTTCAAACAAAATATTTACTTTCTAACAATACTGTGGAATTTTCTACAGAGTAGATTAATTTTTAACTAAAAGATACGAATTCTCAACAAAAAAATGTAATGCATAATTTTTGGAAAATAATGTTAATTGTCAACCAAATCCTTGAATGTTCTAACAAGTTGAATTTTTAACCCAAAAAGACGAATTTTTAGCAAAACCGTTGAACTTTTAACAACAAAAAAATTTCACAAAATTGATGAATTTTCTTCAAAGTTAAATATTTTTTAACCAAAGAATTTAATTTTCCACCAAAAAAATACAATTTTATCCAAGAAGATCAGTTTTCTACAGAGAAGATTAATTTTTAACTAAATAATTGAGTTTTTAACCAAATAATTGAATTTTTAACCAAAAATATAAATTTTCAACAGAGAAGATTAATTTTCTACCACAAAAGATGAATTTAAAAATAATACACGAATTTTTAACCAAGCCGTTAAATTTTCAACTAAAAAGATAACTTTTCATCCAAACAGTTGAATTTTTAACTAAAAAATATCCATTTTTTACAAAAAAAAATTGAATATTTAGCAAAATAGTCCAATTCTTAATCAAGGAGACGAATTTTCAACTAAAATGTAGAATATTCGACTGGAATAGTTAAATCTACATTTAAAGAATAAATTTTCAACCAAAAAACCACGAATTTTTCACTCAAAAAATTAAATTTTCAACCAAAAAGAGGAATTTTTAACTGAAACCAAAAAAAAAAACTAAAAAATGAGTTTTTAACAAGAAGTTGAATTTTCAACCAAAAAGATTAATTTTCTACCAAAAACGACAAATTTTCAACGAAATGGATGAATTTTCAACCAACTAGTTGAATTTTCAACTGAAAGACATAAACTTCTAATCAAAAATGTATAAGTTAAATATTCAACTGAAATCAACAATCTTCAACATGAAAAATATATTTTTAAGAAAGCAGTTGAACTTTCAACCAAGTAGTTAAATTTAAAAAAAAAAATCTTTTACAAAAAATAGAATATTCATCAAAATAGTGAAATTTGTAATCAACGAATGAATTTTCAACTAAAATGAAGAATCTTCAACTGCAATACTTAAATTTTCAATTGACAAAATGTAATTTTCAATAAAAAAAAAAAAAGATTTTCAACGATATGGTTAAATTTTTAAGAAAATAAATCAATTATTCGATCAAATTAGTTACATTTTCAATCCAAAAAGACGAATTTTCAACGGAAGGATTGAATTTTGAAACAAAAAATGACTTTTTAACAAAATTGTTAAATTTTCTACAAATTAGATTAATTTTTCACCATAAAGTTGAATTTTCAACAAAAATCGTGAATTTTCAACGAGAAAGATTAATTTTCTACTGGAACAAGCGAATTTTTATCAAAATACATGAATTTCAACTAAAAAAGATATAGATCAAAATTTAATTGCTTGGATTACTTAAATTACTTCCAATTATGTGGAATACGAGTGGATTACTCTTAATTACACTAGATTACTCCGAGATATCTGGATTACCAGTTGATTAATCTGACTTTCAAGTGGATTACTCCAGATACAAGTGCGCTACTCGAACAGAGCATTTTTATTTGGTTGGAATTTTATGTACTTTGTTAACAATTCATCGATTTTGGTACGGAAAATTCATCTTATTGGTTGAAAATGAATTTTTCCTTATTTAGAATTCATTTATTTTTAAACTGAAAATGCAACTGTTTCTTTTTTTGTCGAAGATTTTTTTTTTTTTATAGAACTCTAATCTTTTTGGTTGAAAACTATACTATTTCATTGAAAAGTTACTTTAATTTGATTGGAAATTAATTTTTTTACTGAAAATTTAACCATTTTATTTTTAGTTGAAAATTTATCTGTTTTAGATTAAGATTCAACTATTTGTTGAAAATCCGTCTTTTTTTGGTAAAAGAGTTGGTTGAAAATTTAACTGTTTTCTTGAAAAATCGTTTGTTTTTTTGGTTTAAAATTTATTTTACTAACTGAAAATTATCCTTATTTATTTTTGATAGAAAATTTATCTTTTCAGTTTAAAATCCATGAGTTTGGTTAAAAATTAAGTTTTTTTAGTTGAAGATCCACCATTGTAATTGAAAATTCACGTTCACTATTCCATTTTTCGTGGAAAATTTAAATTTTCTAATAGAAATGTAATCTTTTTCGTTAAAAAATTATCTGTTTAGTAGAAAATTTAACCATTCTATTTTTTGCTTGAGAATTCATTTCTTTCATTGACAAGAAATTTATTTAGTTGAAAATTCGTTTTTCTTTGTTGATAGAAAATTCATCTTTTGGATTGAAAAATCCACTATTCGGATAAAATTTCATATTTTTGGTTAAAAATTCTTCATTTTGATTAAAAATTAATTTCTTTATTTTGAAAATTGATTTCTTTTTAGTTGAAAATATATATTTTTAGTTCAAAATTCATTGATTTGGGTGAAAAATCGTTGTTTTTTTAAATTTACTGTTCTAACTGCAAATTAAAATATTTTTTTTTGGTTTGTAAATTTTTTTAAATGTAAAATTGAATTATTTTGTTAAGAATTAATTTTTTTTTGTTGAAAATTGATTGTCTTACTGAAATTTTATTTCTTCTATTTTTGGTTCAAAAGTCATTTTTTTGGACGAAAAAGACTTTTTTTTTTTAATTCGTTTTTTTGGTTGAACCTTTATTTTTTTGACATTTCCACTATTCTAATTTTGTTTGAAAATTGATTTTTTTTTATATGAAAATTCATGTACTTTGTTGAAAATGAGCCCTTTCCTATAGAAAATTTATCTTTTTGGTTGAGAATTCAACTATTTGGTTAGAAATTCATATTTTTGGTTGAAGATTCAGCATTTTAGTTAAAAATTCATTTCTTTGGTTGCAAATTTATCTTTTTGACTTGAAAAAAACAACTAAAAAGTGTTTTTTTTTTTAATACATTTGGAATAAAAATTATTTCGTATTAAAATTATTAATGTTCTAGGTGTATGGTTGGTTTTTAGAAGAATTTAGAGGGATATTGCAACAACAATTTTTTTATCTATTGAAATCTAAAGATTTTTTATCATCATTATAATCCTATGGAATCTTTTAATTTATTTTGACATCCTATGAATTCCTCAAATATTGTAAAATTCATTAAAATTTTGTAAATAACGTAAAAATTCTTTTAAAACTTCGAAATCTTCTGAAACCTTACGAAATCGTTGGAAATTCCTTCGAAAATTTTAAATCTCTTGAAATTTTTGATAGGAAATTCTTTGAAATCTTTCTCTTGGAATCCTTTTAATCCTCTAAAAGCTTCAAAACATTACAAAATCCTTTCAAATCAGTGAAATCAGTTAAAATCGTTTAAAACCCCCTGGAATCTGCTTGAATTTCGATATATTTTTAGAAATCCCTTGAAATGTTTTAAAAGCATTCTAAAAAGAGCGGAGGGAAGGTATCCAAAATCAGAGGGGAGGAGGGGATGTATGAGAAATGAAGGGAGGGGAACTATAGGATGTGAGGGGAAATTTTGGGTGGAGAAGTAAGGGGCATGAGGGATGGGGAAGTATGGGAGCGGAAATGGGGGGACTATGCGAAATGAGTGGAAATGATGGATAGGAAAATAAAGTAAATGAGGGGAGGGGCAGGAAAGGGAGAAATGAGGGGACGGAAAGTGAGTAGAAAGGTAAGTAAGGGAAGTATGGGAAATAAGGGAAGTGAGGGGATATGATGCGTGGGGAAGCAGAGTAAATTAGTAGAGAAAGGGCAATAAGGGAAATTATAGAAGGGAAGTAGGGGGTATTATTAGAAGGAAACTATGGGAAGTGAGGAGACATGATGCTTGTGAAGTAGGGTAAATGAGGGGAGCTGAGAAAGGGAAGTACGAGAATTTATGGGTGGGAAGTAGAGGAAACGAGAGGAGGGGGTGTCCGGAAATTGAGGGGACGGGAAGTAGGGAACCATGCAAAGTGAGGGGAAATTATGAGTTAGCAAATACGGGAAAATTAGGGGTGTAGCAATAGGGGGGATTATAGCAAATACGGGGAGGAGAGCAGTGAAAGTAGGGAGAATTATGGGAAATAAGGGAAGGGGAAATATGGGAATTGAGGGGAAATGTTGGGTGGAGAAGCGAAGGGAAATTATTGTGTGTGAGAATGTGAGGGAAATTAGGAGAGGGGAAATGAGCGTGCGGAGGCGGAATTATGTGTGGAAGAAGGGGAAATTAGGAGAGTGAAAAAGAGGGTGTGTAGGGGAAATGAGGGGAATTAGAGAAAAATATTATAAATGAGGTGAGTAAGGGAGGGGTTTGTGAAGGAGAGTGTTATTTAGGGAAGCGAGGGGTGGGGAAGTAGAAGAGGAAGAAGCTCGGGAAGGGGGTTAGTGGGTGAAGTGAGTGGAGGAGGGATAAGGGAGGCAAAATTTAACAAAAAAGCTGCATTGGCGAGTATAAAAGTGTTAATAATGGCCTGAAAATTTTTTCTTTTCACCTTGATTGGAATCCCGGCGTCAATTAAAGCTAGAGTGGCAGCATTTACAGCAACGCAAAATTCACTGCCGTCTACTTGCAATATTTCCACGAAAATGTCGATCTGAGAACGAGCGATGAGGTCTAACTGAATGATTGCTTCCATGGCATGTCGAAGTTGAAGAGATCGTTCCTGGGATTTTCGATCCCCTCTTGGTCTTTTTTTTCGTTCACCAGCTCCGAAACTGAATACTGCTGTACTATATTGGCAATTGACTATTCCTTTGACTGTTTTTGTTGTACTTCTCGCTGCACTGCCGCGTGGCTGTAAAAGTCAAGATTTATAAACAACTTTATGTTCGAGCAGAATCTGCAGAAATTTAATTGAATTAAAATTGTTGGTTTTAACAATTACAATGGCTCAATTTACCAATCTGAAATTATCTAAATAGCTGTTAAATTTAAATTGTCAGGATTCTATCTTCAGAATTGTAGGCCTCAGACTCATTTCAGAGATCAAAAATAGTGTTAATAGCGTCACAAATTTGAAAAAAGTGTCAAAATAGTGTCATAAATTTTTTCAAGTATTAAACTTGTGTTAAGTGCGAATTTAAATGTGTATAGCCCGAAATTAAAAAGTGTGCAATGGAAAATTAACTTGATTTTTTAAGGAAAATTTACAGTTTTCTAACCAAATATGTTTGACGTTCTAGACATTAACTTCGCTGTTTATTTAAAATTTTATACTTTATAAATTATCAAAATTCCTATTTATTTATGGTTTGTTTATGGTTGAAAGTTCATCCGTTCCAGTTGAAAAGTCTACTATTAAAATGTTGATGTACAATTTTATTATTTGGTTCAAATTTGAATTATTCTTGGTTAAAAATTCAACAGTTTTGTTGAAAATGCGATTTTTTGTTTTGAAAGTTCTACAATTTAATTAATTTTTTTTTTCATTCTTGACTAACCAATTTTGTTGTTCTTACAAATTTAACTCTTTCTTTTTAGAATTCATCTTTTTATAATAGTTTAAAAATTAATCTCTTTAAACTGTTGTGTAGAATAATCGTGTTTTCGGATGGAAAAGCCAACAAATTGGTAGAAAATTTATTTATTTTTTGAAAAATTGCCTTTTCTGGCAGAAAATCTTTTTTTTTTTTTTTCTAAAAATGAAACTAGTTTGTTAAAAATTAATTGATCAAAGATTCCAGTTTTAGTTGGTTAAATTCGACTGTTTTTCATTTTTAATTAAAATATTTTGTTGTTGAACTATCAACTTTTACATTTTTGTACATTCTCATCCTAATGAGAAGGTATCGGGTTTATGTAAAATTTGATTTAGTCGATTTTTCATCAAATCTGCACGTTTTGAGACCTCCTAAGTCAGAAAAAACGAATTTTACGAAAGTTTTTTCGAAAGATTGATCAAATTGGATTGTGCTTCAGCAAACTTTTTTAAGGCAAAAAACGAACGAGCTCGTTAACCAGTTTTTTTGGATAAAAATTTAAAAAGTTAGAGCATTTTCAGAAATTTGTAGACTATTTTTTTCAAGATTTAAAAATGCTATGTACAGCTTTTCATAGTACTCGGAAACTCGAACAATTTATTCTGATGACTTTTTTCGATAAAAAGAAAATTATCAGTCATAGCATTTTCAAAATCCAAAAAAAAAAACGAAAATGAACATTTTAAGCAAAACAACGCAAGATATAAAAAAAAAGTCAAAAGAAGAAAAACGATGCTTTTTGAAAGCCCTATAAGATTATTATAACAACAAATTCAACCTACTGGTTAAAAAATGATCTTTCTTCTGGAAAATTCAATCCTTTTGAGGAAAATTCTTCTTTTTGGCTTAAAAATTCAAATATTTGCTACAAAATTCAACTGGTTTGAAGAAAATTCGTTTTATTGTTTTTTTTTTAATTTCAATTCTTTTAAATTGAACTTTAACTATACTCGGTTTTTGGTTAAAAATTTCACTATTTGGTTAAAATTGTATGTATTTTGTTGAACTCATTTCTTAAAAGCTCTTTTTTTTTGGCTGAAGCTTCATAATTTTAGTTAGAAATTTCTTCTTTTTCTGCTTAAAAATTAATTTTCCTAACTGCAAATTAAACTATTTTATCGAAAATTTATCTTTTTGACTTGAAAATGCAACTATTTGGTACAAAATTAAACTTTTTTGCAGAAAATTCCTTTTTTAAATTAAAAATCAATTCTAGCAAATTTCTATTTTTTGTTTGGAAATTCAACAATTTGGTTAAAAAACCTACTACACGTTTGGAAGGCCGTTTTTTTTTTGGTTGAATTCAACTGTCTTTTATTTTTAATTATTTTCCTTTTTGATGAAATATCAAGTATTAAATTTGTCCTTAAAAATTGATTTTTCTAAGTTGAAAATTTAAATAATTGGTTAAAAATTGAATTACTTTCTTAAAAGATAATTTTTTTGGTTGAAGATTCACCATCTTAGCTCAAAATTCTTTTTTCTTTTGGTAAAAATTAATTTCTTAACTGAAACCAAAACAATTTTGTTGAAAATTCAACTGGATGATTGAATATTAACTTTTTTCTGGAAAATTCATATTAATGGGTTGAAAATGCAACTGTTTTGTAGACAATTCGTCTTGTTGGTTTAAAAATTCCACTATTTAGTATAAAATTGAACTGTTGTGTAGAAAATTAGGTTTTTTTTTATTGATAATCAATTCTCTGAAATGAAAATTTAACGACTCGATTTATGGTTAAAAATTGACCTTTTTTGGTAGAAAATTAATTTTCTGTATTGAAAATTCATCTTATTGGTTGAAAATGTATGTATTTTGTTGAG
>CAKNXH010057405.1:19898-50544 GCA_932178445.1 Andricus quercusramuli
GTTTTCTAATCAAAAAGGCGTATTTTCAACAAATAAAGATTTTTCAGTCGAGAAAGAAAAATAATTTTATCCATATTGTTGAACTTTCAAAGCAACAGACGAATTCTTTGTAAAATAGTTACATTTTCAACCCGAAAATATTAGTTTTCAACAAAAAAATTAACTTTCAACCAAACAGTTGCAGTTTTAACTACAAAAAAGGAAATTTCACAAAAAGGTTACTTTTCTACCAATAAAGACAAATTTTCAATGAAAAAGATCAATTTTCAACAAAAAATGGAAAAGTGACATTTTCAATAAAAAAGATCAAATTTCTACCAAAAAAGAAATGACTTTTTAACAAAAGAAGTACAATTTCTACAAAGAAAGATTTTTCAGTCAAAAGAGAAAAAAAATTCAACAAAATTCTTGAATTTTCAAGCCAAAGCGACTAATGCTTTACAAAATAGTTGAATTTTTAACCCGAAAATATAAATTTTCAATCAAAAAGTTCATTATCAACCAAAATAATAAAATGTGTAACTCACAAAGAAAAATTTTCAACAAAACAGTTCAATTTTTCAACCAAAAGCACGATTTTTTGTTAAAATAGTTGAATTTTTACACAAACATATTAATTTTTAACAAAAAACGATCAATTTTCAATCAATAATGGAATACTTCAACTTCTTGAGAACGAAATTTAAGGTCTTTTTCAGGTTTTCCGGGTCAAGAAATTAATTTTTTGAGGTCATGGGAAATGATCTTCATTTTTTAAACAAAATTTCCAGTTTTCGAACATAACAGTCTTTTCCCGATTTCCCTCTTTTTCTCATTTTTCCACCTAAATCAGAGATGGTGGGGCCCTAGGGGGCACAGGGGCAGGGTGGCCGCTGGACCGGGAATTTTATAAGACCGGGAAAACCGGAAAATAACAGTGCATTTATTTTTTGACCGGGAATTGTACAAATTTGTAGGAAAAAATCTCTCCATCTTTGATTTCAACTGTTTTTTCATTATTAGTTAAACAAATGTAAACACCCTATTGAAACTTTATAAACTATCTTCCATTTTTAAATAACTTCAAAATAACATATTCATAATTAAATGCTTTTATTAAATTTCAAATATCGTTTCAGCCCAAAATGTTCCATTTTTAAACCATTCAATTTGAAATTTTTTAATTAAGAAAAAGAACAATTACCTAATATGTAGAAATATCAGACTGCTCATTTATAATCAGTAATTATAAATCAAATATTTAAAACTAAAGACAAAAAACAACTAAATTTGAGTTACATTTTTATCTGTTCTATTTAAAAAAGCTTAACTTATAAGCCAAATTGTTGAATTTTTGATATATAAATAACAATTAAACACCTATTATTCTTAGAAAAAATTCGAGTAAGTTGAAGAGACTTTTAGAAATGTTGAAAAAGTTCAAAATTATTTCAAAATTTGAATTGATGTCCAATAATTTAAACGAATTCTCTACGTGTACCAAAAAATCCGGCTATTCGTACCGAAATTCCGGTGTAAATAGCCCACGGCCTAATTTAAAACAAAATATAGATTTTTACAGATTTGAACAAGAAATTTGGAAGCTTTTCAAGAATTGTAAAAGGCTTTAGAAGAATAAAATCCATTTTCTTAAGATTCCTAGGAAAATTGAAAATGAGGTTTTATTTCGAACAATTAATTTCAAAAGAATATTTAAAGACTCTCTGGTTGAAAACTAACTTTTTTATTGAAAATGCAACTAATTTGGAGAAAATTCGTATTTTCTGCTCGAAATTTCAACAATTTGGTAACAAATTTAACTATTTGGTTGAAAATTGATTTGCTTTAGTTGAAAATTCAAGTATTTTGTTCAAAATTCTTTTTGTTGGTTAAATCCAACTGTTTTCCATTTTAAATTGAAATCTTGTTTTGGTGAAATATCAAATATTAAATTTTTCGTTGAAAATTCATATTTTTTTATTTAAAGTATAATTGTTTTGTTTGAAATTAATCTGTTTCGGCTAAAAGTTCAACTCCTTGGTTTACATTTGAACAACTTTCTTGAAAGTTAATTTTTTTAGTTGAAGATTCATAATTTTAGTTGCAAATAGATTTTTTTTCTTGAAAATTACCTTTTTTGTTGAAAATTCATATTCTCGGATTGAAAATTCAATACTTTGATAGAAATTTTTATTCCTTATTGAATAACAAATTTTTTGGTTGGAATGTCACCCATTTTGTTGAACATTCATCTTTTTGATTTGAAAATTCATCTCTTTCTGAACAAATTCATTCTTTTTTTATTGAAAATTTTTTAACTTTCGTTGAAAATAATCTGTTTCGATTGAAACTTAACTGCTTTGTTGAAAATTCAACTATTTTGTTGAATATTTATGCATTTCGTTAAAAATTCGTCTTTTTGGTAGAAAAACAATTTTTAGGGTAAAAGTGCAACTGTTTGGTTGAAAATTAATCTGTTTTAGTTGACGATTCAAGTATTTTGATAAAAATTTGTTTTTGAACTACTTTCTTGAAACTTAATTTTTTTTAGTTGAAGATTCATAATTTTGGTTGAAAATTAGTTCATTTTTGGTTGTAAATTGAATTTTTAAACTGCAACTTTCGATATTTTAATGAAAATTTGTCTGAAAATTAATGTGCTTCGTTAAAAAATTGTATTTTTTGCTAGAAAATTATTTTTCTTGGAGGAAACTTCATCTTTTTTGGTTTAAAGTGTTTAAAATGTTAAAATGTTAAAATGATTCCTTTCGTTTATAATTAATCTGTTTTGGCTAAAAATTCAACTCCTTGGTTCAAAGTTGAATTACTTTCTTAAAAGTTTTGTTAAAGATTCATAATTTTAGTTGAAAATTCATGTTTCTTTAGTTGACAATTATTTTTTTAACTGCAAATTTAACTATTTTCTTGAAAATTTGCTTTTTTGTTGAAAATCCATATTCATGGGTTGAAAAACTCAACTGTTTTGTAGAAAATTTGTCTTTTTGCCTTGAAAATTCAGCAGTTTTGTAGAGATTTATTTTGGGGTTGGGAATTAATTTTTTCAACTGAAAATATAACTATTCCATTTTTGATTGAAACTTGATATTTTTAATTGAAAATTGATTCTTTGTAGTTGAACATTTTACTATTTGGTGGAAAATTGATATATTTTGTTGAAAACTCGGCTCTTTTGGTATAAAATTATTCTTCCTGGTTGAAAACCCATCTTTTTTTATTTAAAATGCAATTCTTTTGTTGAAAAGTATTTTTTTTTTGCTTTTTTGCTGTTAAAAAAAATGTTGGTTAAAAATTAATTTAACTGAAAATTTAACTATTTTTGGTAGTTGCACTTTTTCTGAACACTACTTTGTATAATTTGTACTTTAGTTTTTTCTTCAATTTGTTTCCTTTATTTTGTTTGATTTCTTCGTTTCACTAAGGAGTGTTCTCGATGCGTTGCAATTCAGAAATATAGTAACTTCCTTTATGCAAAATTTGGAAGAGTGAAGTTCCAAATTGTGACGAATTCTTAACGAAGTTTCTTGTTCTAAAGTGAACCTAAAGTTGAAATTATAATTTTTTACGGGGATTTCCATTCCTATCTCAAAATTACAATTCTTTTAGAATATTCCCTGTCCTAAAAGTAAAAATTCTAATTCCTTGCGGAATTTTCTTCTCTAAAGTCACAATTATAGTTAGTTAGTTAGTTAGTTAGTTAGTTTATTGAACTTCAGCCTTCCGGCCCGAAAGCGGACTTGGTTTACAATGCGTTTTAATCACTCAATCATACCTTCGCACCTTCTCATACCTAATCTATCCCTGCTCTATACCTGATTCCTTATACACTATATAAATGTATAAATATATAAAAAAAAGATTTATAAATACATATAACTATGTACAGTCTTCTTTCTCAAAGCCTTACAAATAATAGGAACAATCACACTATTGGTAACGTTGCTAATTGCATCTACAGTTTTACTTAGCTTTAAACAGTCTTTCAGATACTTATTTTCTAATGATGTTAACACTTATTTGTACTTTTCAACGCTGTTTTTAAGTTCCAAATTTTCCTATAGATTGTTACATTTTTTCTCTCGAAGTTTTCCTGAACTAATTTCCTAATCTTATCCTTAGTGTTATTACCTATCAGATCTTTAAACCATTCTTTGGCTGTTTCGCATTCCTCTATATAGTGGGACAAATTGTCCCACCCTACCTTACAAAAGACACATCTACGCTTTTCTTCGCTTAACCAATATTTATTTTCGTTTTCAAAATTACCGCATCTCATTCTAGCCAGAAACTTTAACGCTTCTCCTTCTTTTACGTCATACAAGTATCCTGGAGGTCCAAAGTCCCGTTTAATATCTTCGTATCTCTTATTATACTTCGCTTCCCTTATTCTATTACCATTTAATTGTTTTAGCACATCTGTTTGCGTTGTTCTAATTCTTTCTACGAGATCTAGTTCTCTTTCCCACCATTCCTCTGCTTCCATTACCCCTATCCCATTCCTATTCAAAAATTTTTCTCTTTCCTTGCTGTATAAATCTGTCCAACCCCTCTCTTTTTTTTCTTCCCAACACGCTTTCACCCATACACTTGTTTCATTGTCCCTAATTCTTTTTTCAAATCTTAAAGCTCTCAGTCCCCAATGAACGTCAATCCCATAGTTTAAACCCGTTTCCCATTGGATCAAATATCTAGGCGTACTAAAATCTAATCCCAATGTCCATCTAATGTAGTCCATAAAAACTTTAACTAGCTCTTTTCTCGTTTCCCATCCCCATATTTCAACCCCATATGACATTACACTTTCCACCAAGTAAGAGAAAAGCCTCATCCTACGCTTAAAATCGCCTTTACAAACCCTTTCCCCCAAACCCCATGTTTTTCTCATTGCTATCATACCTTTGGATCTCAATTCTTTGATGTGCTCTTTAGAATTACCTTTTCTATTAAACGTATATCCCAAGTATTTAAAAACCTCTACCTCTTCGATTATTCCCTTTCCCCAACTCCAATTTAATTTTTTCTCATTACCTTTTTTGTTAAATATCAATACTTTCGTTTTGTCCACATTCAGAGTTAGTCCTCTTTCCCTCAAAAAGGACCGTAAAACCGCGAACATAATATCTAGCGCCTCTTTGTTCCTCGCTAACAGTACAATGTCATCTGCGTACTCGAATGACCACACTCTCCAGTTTTTAATTTTAACGCCGCCTATATCCTTGTTACAAAATCTATTACTTAAGTCTGCTATATACATGTTGAAAAGGAGTGGACTCATCCCACAGCCCTGTCTCACGCCCATGCTTGTCTCGAACTCTTCTGTCAGCCCATCGCTGGTCCTCACCCTCACCGTCGTTTTCTCGTATATCTTCTTCAGCTTCCAGATGAGGTGTAACTCGATCCCGGCCTCCTGCAGTACCGTCCAAAGCTTTTCTCTGTTGACGGTGTCAAAGGTAGCCTTGAGGTCCACGAACGCAGCAAATAATCTCTCATCCTTCTTTAGAACCGTCGACTGTGCCAGATGGCTCAATATAAAGACGTTCTGCATCGTGGATCTTCTCCTTCTGAAACCAGCCTGAGATTCTGGCAGGATTCCTCTACTTTCCACCATCTCCTCCAGTTTTCTTCTCAAGATGTCGGTGTAGATTTTGTACCCTGATGGCAGGAGTGATATACCTCTGTAATTACTGACCGCATTCTTGTCCCCCTTTTTGTATAGGGGAACAACGATACTCGTCCTCCAATCCTCAGGTATCTCGCCCTGGTTCCATATTGCCGTAATGAGGTCCACCAGTCTCCTCCAAATATCGCTAACACCGAATTTCCAGGCTTCATTTGGTATTCCATCTATTCCCACCGCCTTCTTGACCTTGAGCCCTCGGACCGCAGCAACGATGTCTTCTAAACCAATGTTCTTCAGATTCCGCGGGTCCTCTGAGTAAGTCGATGGGTCTCCTTTTTCTATGGTCCTGGTCGTTGTATCCTTGTCAAACCTCGAGCCGTTCAGCAGCTCCATAAAGTGTTTTCTCCAGGACTCCGAATTGATATCATTGGCAGTCTGGATTCTCTTCTTTCTACGTCTGTTTAAAAAACTCCACACATCATTCTCATTCTTCAAACTTCTCAGCTCTCTTTCTTCTTCCTCTTTCTTCGCTTCCTCGCTGTTTTTGAATACGGCTCTCATCTCCCCTCTGGCTTCTATCACTTCCTCTGTTGACGCCCTCTCCTTCTTCCAGAGCCTGAGTACCCTCTTCGCCTTCTTCTTTGATCTGGAGCATTCACGATTCCACCAGGGCTTAAAACCAATACCTCTTCTTTTAACCTTCACCTTCTTAGGGATCATGGC
Source organism: Andricus quercusramuli (assembly GCA_932178445.1). Classification (NCBI taxonomy): domain Eukaryota; kingdom Metazoa; phylum Arthropoda; class Insecta; order Hymenoptera; family Cynipidae; genus Andricus; species Andricus quercusramuli. The sequence continues at coordinate 26,239 of CAKNXH010057405.1, forward strand.
TCCCAACACAAGATGTTTCAGGCGTTGCCACTTCTCTTCTACTGATACTTCTTGGATGCCAGGATCTACCTCCGGGATGTTCGTGCGCTATCTGAAGATCTCCTTGGCCTCCTCTCCCCAGTCCCAGAGTTTGATGACTTCCCCTTTGCTCTGCTGCTTTTCCTTAGTGATTTTTCCTTCGTCGAGGCGCAAGCACAGCGGCATGTGATCGGAATCCACCCTTTCTCCTATCTTAAAATCGCTTACCTTATCTAACGCGTTATCATTCACTAAAACATAATCGATAACCGAACTGCCTCTAGGGCCCACATAAGTAAACTCTCCTTTCTCATCTCCAAATCCTATCCCATTCAAAATAGTCCATCCTTTCTCTGTGATATTCTTCACAAATTCATGTCCATCGTTACCTATACAATTATCTTTACTTTCTCTAGATATCGCGCTTCCATTTTTATTTCTCACAATTACTCCCCCTAATTTACCGGTTCTTATATTAAAATCCCCGCCGACTATCACATTTTCTTGTTCATCTAGTTCAAAGCATGAGAATAAGAATTCGTTTAGTACCTCCAGTCTACTTGAATTATATACTGACCATATCACAAAATTTTCATTATCGAGTCTTAACCTAGATTGAACCAGACCCTCGCTGCACGTACGGGCGCATAAACTAAAATCTTCACACCAACCTTGTCTGACCCCTAACACCATTCCTCCCTTTGCCCTCCCTCTTTTTTTATCTCTTGTTGCAAAAATCTTGTCCCATATATGAGAGCTCGGTAAGCTCTTTTCTATTCCAATCCAACTTTTTTCTTCTACCCACGTTTCCGATAAACTAACAAAGTCAAATTGCGACACAAAATCCCAAAATTCCTTATCTTTACTTATTAAACCTGCAACATTCCAAAAAATCCAATTCCATCCTCTCTTGCTTGTCTTATTTTCTGTCTTTTTACCTGTACTGTTACCTTTAAATTTACCTGATTTCTTTTTCTAATTCTTCTTACCAAAATTACTGTTCCTTTGACCCTCTCTATCCTCTTTCCATTTCTTCTTATTTAAAGTCACAATTATAACCTTTACGAAATTCAATGTTCAAAAGCAAAAATTATGATTCATTACAGGAATTTCTTGTCCCAGTTGTTAACATTATATTCCTTTACTGAAATTTGCTATCCCAAACTCAAAATTATATTTCTTTGCTGTAATATAATATATGAAACCACTTTTAATTTGGATGTTAGTACATTCGAGAGAAAAATTCAAAGAGATTTCTAGGTTTTGAAGGTTTTCCAGGTCGCTAGGCACCTTGTAATTTAACTTTGTTTTCATTAAATCTGAATTTATTCAACAGGGAATTACTGACAATGCCAGGACTGGCGATTCAGGATGACATGATCGACCCAATAAAGGAAGCAGCTTTGCAATTGCTCGGAGAAGACGAATCATCAAGCAGAAATGTCTTAACAGCTTCAGACGTGACTCAAGATGAACGAGGCCTACGAAATTTAATTCACTCAGGATGTTATCGAGCAGCAGTAAATCTCTCAGGTCGTCTTCTCGCCATATACGGTCAAGGATTCGGAAAAATAAACCATCCCAGCAAACACACTCCACATTCTCTCCAACTCTGGTTCACTCGGCTCTCCCTCCTAACAAAATTGAAACAAACCGAGGTTCTCGAAAATGAATCCAAGCCTTTCGGAAACTTGGACAAGCCAGACATGTATTTCATTTTCTACCCTGAACTCTACGGCACCAGGCATGGATCCATGGCTTCTTTTTCCTTCCGACTTCTCCTAGCTGAGATTCCAAGCTACTATGGAAAAGGGAAACAAGCGATGGACAATCTTCATAAAGTCCTCGCGACTGTCTCAAGAATAATAAAAAATTTAGAATCAGGCCAGGGTGAAGACGGCAGCCAATTCAAATTTGACTCTGGAGAGCAGGAGGATTCTTTAAGATTGTGGAACGGTAGAAAGTGTAGGACACTCATTTCTATTGCAAATTGTGCCTTGGGGATGAAAAACTACGTCCTGGCGAGTGAAGTTCTCGAGAATTTGTACAGTTCCATCGAATGGAAAAAGGAAGAAGCTGAGACACTTAGCTCTGCGATAGGCAGAGTTCATCTTGCTCTTGGAGATGCTTCTGCTGCGGAGAAGAATTTTTCAATCACTAGAGAAAATCCTCCGAATTCGAAAGTCGTTAGGGAACTTGTGGATAGAGGATTGATGGCTGTGGCTCAAAATGCTTTTCAGGAGGCATTGAATTGCTTCCAATCTGCATCAGCATTGGATCCTTCGAATGTGATGTTGGTGAACAATATTGCGGTTTGTTTGCTGTACACGGGGAAACTTGAAGCTGCTGTTCTCTTGATGGAAAGTGCCATGACGAGGAATCCAGTTAAAAGTTTGCAAGAGTCTGTGATTTTGAATTTGTGCACATTGTATGAGTTACATACGACACATAGCAAACAGTCTAAATTACATTTGCTGAGGCAACTGAACAGGTACAAGGGAGATTCTCTCGATATTGGGTGTCTCAAACTTGGGATGTAAATATAATTTTTAATGGAAAATAAAGTGAAGTTACGAAATTGAGAGTTGTAAATTTCCTGATATCAGAAACTCGAAGTACTGCCCAAAATGCTCTCAAAACACTGGCAATAGGATGATTTTTGATGAGAATAGGGGAATAATAGGAAAATATGTTCTTTAAATGAAATTAATGTAGATACGACGTTTAATTCAATATGGAATACTTTAAATTCATTAGATTTCAAGTCGAAATATATTGAATTTTCAACAAAATAGCTTAATTTTCAACCAAAAGAGACGAATTCCCAACAAAATAGTTGAACTTTTAACCAAATAGTTACACTTTTATGCCAAAAAGACGAATGTTTGTGAAGACAGATCAATTTTCAACAAAGAAGTTCATTTTCAACCAAAAAACATAATTTTTCTACCATAGTAGTTGACTTTAACAAAGTAGTTGGATTAAAAAAAAAATAATTAATTTTTTAACAAAAATGTTGATTTGTCAACCAAATAGTTGAATTTTCAACCTAAAAAGATGCATTTTCAACCAAATGGTTTGATTTTCAAATCAAAAAGACGAATTGTTTAGAAGATAATTGAATTTTCAACCAGAAAAGTTGAATTTGCTAGAAAAAATTTCGTCTAAAAAAGATGACTACCAAAATGGTTGAATTTTCAAAATAATAATTACACTTTCAACACTTTCAACTAAATAGCTTATTTTCAACCTACAAAGATTAATTTTCATCCAAAAAGATTAATTTGCTACCAAAAGACAAATTTTCAATCAAATTTATCAATTTTCTACCAAATAGCTGAATTTTCGGTGAAAAAAAGACGAATTTTTAACAGAATAGTTGAATCACCATCTAAAAAGATGAGTTTTCTACAAACAAAATTAATTTTTTTACCCGAAAAGACAAAATTTCAACAAAATACATACATTTTCTACCAAATAGTTCAATTTTCAAACAAAATTACAATTTTTTAATCAAGAAGATTAATATTCTACCACAAAATACGAATTTTCAAACAAAATATATGAATTTTTAACCAAATAGTTGAATTTTCAACTATAAAAGATAAATCTTCAAGCAAATTGTTCATCTTCCAACCAAGTAGTCGAATTTTTGACTAAAAAAGATTACTTTTCAACGAAATAGTTGTATCTTCATCAAAATAATAAAAATTTCAACCTAAAACCTATTAAACCTTTAAAACAAACACTTTTAAATTCAAATTTTCATAAGCTTCAATTTAAAAAGTTTTAAATTCAAAAGAGTTCGACTTTGTGTGCTTTAATTTGCATTTCAGTTTTGATTACTTCAAATGAAAACTTTTCAATGACCATGAACAATTTTTACGAACCCGGAAAAACTCGTACATTTTTTCCCTACATTAAGAAGGCCACCTTGGTAAGATTTTCAGCCTAATTGAAACAATAAGAAAATAATATTGCCAGATCACCTCGAAAAACATAACATATTTACTGCCTCTAAATAGAAAAGACAGAATTATTTACTAATTTGATCTATTTAACCTTACTTTATTCACGTTAAAAATAATCTTTTTGAAATGTATGTGTGAAAAGATATTAATTTCATGAAGAAATGAGTTTGATAACGTTAAAACTGTAAAGTAATATCCTCAAAAAGTGTCATTTTTCTAGATTATCAATTTATAAAAAAATAACATAACATAAATTTGAGGAAATAAAATACGCACTACGCGTGCGTATAGTTTTTCGATTTGAGTGGAAAATAAATGTTATTACAAAACAAAAATTTCGAATAACAATTAATTTTTTAGGTTTATTTGTTTTTAAGAATATAAAAATATAATTTCCCTATGTTTCTTGAGAAAATTAAAAAAGACTTTTGAAAATTTCAGATATGTCGAAAACATATCTAGACACTTTCTAATATTCTTATTTTATTTTGCAGGATTTTAAAATTTTTTAGGAAAACTCCAGTTCAGTTTAAAAGATATTTAGAACTTGTGGAAGTTTGAAAGAAATGTACAAATATTTGATGAATTTTTAGAAATCTTTCAAAGTTTCCAAATATTTTTAATCTCTTAAAAACTTCTAAAATTCCTCAATATCTTTTAAACTGTCTCGAGCTATTCCGAAAATTGCTTTAAAATCTTCCAGATTCTTTTTTGGCAATTTTAGAAATCTTCTGAATTGTCTTAAAATCTTTTCAAATGTTCTGTTAAAAGAAATGGCTGGTGGCATATCGAGACCTTACCAAGATTTACTACAAACTGATCACGAAGACAAGTCGAGAAACGCAGACTGACTTTGCCAGTCTCGAGGGTAATCGCGACCCATGGGGTGTCGTTTACAAAACCTAAATAAAGACAGACAAGACTCATACTGACGCAATACTCTGCATTTTCAGAGATGAACAGGGTTTGCTCGTGAACTCCATACGCGAGGGCGCTGTCCTTTTTATGAAGGCCTTCGTCCCGGACGACTCTGGGGAAGTTCACTCTAGGGAAGGACACAGCTGAAGACGAGCCGCCATTAACCATGCAGGAGACGTGGGATGTATGATGATGAGGAATATGGGACCCAAGAATGACCAGGCCATCTTTATTGTGATGAACTCGACATTATCGGGACCAGGTGCTTTTTTTTCGGTAATACCCGAACTCCCGTGTGATCCGATTCGAGGACACTGCCAAGCGAGAAGTTTGCTGGGGCCGTACATCTGTCAAGGAATAACGTAAGTGTCCTAAGGCCAGCTCAGCGAGGACAGAAACCTCGCGTAGAACAAAAGGGCAAAAGCTGGTTTGATCTCGATGTTCAGTATGAATAGAGACAACGAAAGCACGGCCTATCGATCCTTTTGACTTGAAAAGTTTTCAGCAAGAGGTGTCAGAAAAGTTACCATAGAGATAACTGGCTTGTGGCGGCCAAGCGTTTATAGCGACGTCGTTTTTTGATCCTTTTTGGTTTCGATTCCTTTGGAATCAAACTGAAGAGCCTATGACAAAACCACCGAACGCATCCTCGGGTTTCCCCTGTACCAAAGGTTTCTGCTGAATCTGGTTACAATAATTAATAAGCAGTCGCGGACAATTGTCCAGGGGTGGTCCCGAAGGAATTAACCACTGAGCGGAGGCATAACAACCGTGCCGAAAGCTGAATGGAATCTGGGTGAGGTGTCTCAAACTGTGACTCTGGGATACCGGACGATCTCTCAGAGTATGCAGTCTTATCCTTTCATGCGGGGCTCTACAAGGATAGACGAACCCTTTTCCCTAGCTGCTCGTGGCAACAGCAATGATAACATAAAACATAGTTGTAGTAAGTGCGGTTTAAAACAATCGAACGCGCAGGGCCCCCGACAATTGGTCGGACAACAATGCCGACTACCCTAGCGTTTGCGGAGCCAATTAAGTCGGAGTCAATGCGATGGATCGGCAGAATCTCAATACTTATAGATGGACGGATCGACTCAAAGACGCCTGTTAGAGTGATACGATACCAGTATGCCCCTGAACGAGAAGGTTACATGGCACAACTGCATGCTCTGTGGTGCGAGAAACACCCTGAGTTCTAGCACTTTTCGCATCAACATCCACGACACCATGCCGAACAACTCCGGAGAAGGGGCTATGTAAGCGGAACGCTCACTCTCCCGCAGCCAGAACAAGCCGACAACTGAGAAAGAGAGGCGATACTGAAACCAATCTTGGACGGACATCCAATAGAGGAAGAGCGGTGCTTCAGAACCCAGAGAAACATCAATATCCAGGTTTCTCTCAAGCCTAAAGATCTGGCTAAACTGGATGACGAGCTTCGTGGAGATTTTTCCGAAGAATCCGACCCCTGGACTATCAATTACAGTGCGAATACTGCAGCGAGAGCTTTGGCGGATGCAAACCGTAGAACGAAACCAACAGCTGATCATAAGACCAAAAAACGAATGCATCAACTCAGCACAAAGATAGACTGAGCAAGACAGTACTCATCCCGCATTCAGTGTGTGGTTAAATACATAACATCTGATAGGAATTTCACCGCCAAGGTTCGACAGTTCGCGCGCGAACTGCGGATCCGTCATCACACACCAGAGGAGGTCGAAGCATTTTGGAGAGAAGTCTACGAAGTCCAGCATCCACTGAAAGAAGACTCAGAGAACATAAATAGCTTCAAGGAGCTTTGCAGTGCCCTCATAACACCTGAGGAGGAATGCTCACCCATAATTTTCGAGAAGGTAAAAAAAGTATGATAAGGCATGAAGAAGTTTTCCGCTCCGGAACTAGATGGTATCCAGACCTTCTCGTGGAAGAAGTTTCATTCAACCCACCAGTATCAGTCGATGTCATATTTGAACTAAGACATTCCCGCTCATAGCTCATAGCAAACCTCGAGCATCTAGGACACATACTATGTAGTTGTTCAACTCATGCGGGAACGACGTACATTTAAAGGCACAATGCGGCATTTCTGTCACTCTTACGGCATTAGCCCTAATACCGCTCCACCAAATGCTCCTAGGGAAATAGAGTCAATTGTCGAAAATAAGAAGTGCAGCATATACTGGAACTTTATATTCTTGATAATTGTCTCTGTTGTACACTCGAGGCCTTACATAGTTCTCCTTGACTTCGAGAAACGAAACATTTTCTTCATCGAATTTTCGGCACCAGCTGACAAAACCATCACAGCCAAGGAGAATGAAAAGAAAGAGAGGTATATTCTGTTAAGCTAGTCGTCCTGATCATTGGTGCTCTTGGAAGTACCAAGCTTTCACTGGTTCACAGCCTGAAAAGCATCACTGCATGCCAACGAAATGCTAAGACACTTGCGGGGAAAATGCAGAAGGCGATCGCCCTTAGGTAGCTCCGTGTCCTCAGGGTGCACGAGACTTTTTGGATCATCGTATTGAGTCTATCGCAGACTGTAACAACGTATCTCAAGGTCGTGAGACTTGGCACATTAGATAACAATCTATTAGGTGCATATTATGGTCTTGTATCTAAAAAGGGAGTAGATTAAACAGTTCTCGAAATCGGTTTCTGTTTTCGTGACTTACCATGCTCCTACCGGAGGAAGAGGATCTGCTCGGTTCTGTTTTTGTGCGAACCTAACGACAAAATGAAAAACTAACATCCTCTTGACCTAAGATCATGGCAGTTTTTCGTTTTGTCGTTAGGTTCACCCAAAAACCGAACCAAGATGATCCTCTTCCTCCAACATGACCGGTACAACAGCACCATCGCTGTAGTGGGGATATTCTGCTATTTATCTCAAAAGGGAGTAGATGAAACAGTTGTCTAGATCCGCGGTTTTTGCTTTCGTGACTTACCATGCTTGTTGCTGGCTATGCCAGAGGAAAAGGATCTGTTCGGTTCTGTTATTGGGCGAACCCAACGACAAAACGAAAAACTAACATCCTTCAGGACGCAAGTTCATGACAGCTTTTCTTTTTATCGTTAGATTCGCCTAAAAACAGAACCGAGCAGATACTCTTCCTCCGATATGACCGGTAACAAGTATAAGTCACGAAAGCAATAACCGATGTAGACTACTATTTTATTAACTGACGGTGATGTTATCGTGAGGCCTCTAATAGAGTGCATTTTTTTCTTTAGATTGTTACATAAAAAATATAATTTTCTCTTTAAAAAAAAGGGTTTAGCGACAGAACTTCTACTCTTCAGATTATGTATACAAAAAACTATACAAAATGTCTTCTCTGTTTAGCCTCAGTTTGTGAAGTCCGATTTACCGATGATTTCCAGGGCCCTTAAAACTATTTCTACTAAGTATAACTGAGAACCACCTTGGCATATATTTGCAAAGTTTATTAAAAAAGTATTTAATAAAAATAAAAATTTGTTCGACAATGTTTTAGTTCCTATAAAGCTTCATTTCACACAATTAGAGTAAACTTAATTCAAAATTCGCCATTAATAAGTCGAATGTTTGCTATAATCCAACGTCTATAAGAAGGATGAGCCACGTTCACAAAAACATCAGGATTTTCTCTATTTGCTCGCTTTCCCTCTCTATCTCCATTCCAAGCCATAACCCCAGCCAGGTATCCATTGACAACTAGAGGACCACCAGAATCACCATCGGTACCAAATTTTTGTTCAATTCGATCATGAGTACAAATATCTTTATCTGTAATTGCCGTTACGTCATGGTAGATATTTGCACATTCCTGAAAACTGATTGTAGGCACAACAATTGATCGCAATTCCTCCGGATATATGCGTCTCATTCTGCAATTTTCAAACACTTAATTTGACTTTTTTTTAAAAGTATATATATATTTTTTAAACTCAACATTTTCTTCAAATACGCACTAGGGAAGGCATAAAGTTTCACACTTACACGCAAAGAAAATATAAAATGTCCCTCTACGGATTGAATAAAAATTAAAAACTAAAATTTTCTTTCTCAAACTCCATAAAAATATAAAAATTGGAATTGTGAGATTCAAACTTGTTTTATACGTAAATAGTTTTCAGTTCATTTATTTTAATTTTGGGTAGTTTCAAATTAATAATTGTATAATTTTAAAATGGAATCATTAAAATTGTAACGCTTAAAGTTTTAATTTAGCACTTTGAAATTTCAACGATTCAAGGCTTTCTATTTCAAACAATTCATTTGTGATTTATAATTTCTCATTTTAAATAAACAGTCAAACATTGCAGAATATAAAAAATCGTTCCTTTATTTTCAATTGAAAACTTTCAAATTGAATTGGTTAAAAATGCAATATTTCAGACTGAAACAATATTACAAGCCATTAGATAGTTTTTCTTCTAAGAATTTGTGAAATATACACTCAACAAATAAATGAACTGACAATTCCTGGTACAATGGAAGCCCTGAAGCTTGTTTTTATTATATATAATTATGTTTAGTATACATATCTTACTTTCTTATGCGGTGACATCCCCAGCCACTAAAAGTACCAAAAGTATTTGCTGGTAAATTTTGATTGTAGAGCAGGATTTTTCGATTATGTGAATATTTCAAGTCGATAGGTGGAGAAATTACCACCAAGGCAAGATCGTTCTGCAGCCTATGAGTATGATAGCCTGGATGTACAAGTTTCATTTTTATATAGTGAAGTCTTCCATAATATATATTAGATGAACCAGAATGAACTGTGTAGGTCACATGTTCTCCCTCAATACAGTGAGCAGCAGTTACAACAATATTGGGGGCCAATATGCTACCTCCACATACAACTTCGACTTCTTCTTCAATATAGACAATGTAAGGAACATCTTCTATTTTCACTGACCTATCGCCGTGCGGCCTAGGATCAATTAAACGTTTCTTCCGGATTTGAGGATTCGATGATTTCTCTATAAGAATAATGCAATTTTATTTAGCAGTTGTGTGTAGAGGAAACACTGTTTGACAAGAATGAAAGAAATTTGTTGAGATGGTTTAGTCATGTTGAGAGAACAAAAGGAGAACGACTGACGAAACAAGTATATATTTATGTAAAGCGAATGGTGGCGTACCAAGAGGCAGACCAAGGAAAGAATGGTGGGAATGTGTGAATGAGACTCTAAGACGGCAAGATATAAAAAGTCAAAGAAACACATAATCTTGAATGAGAAGATGTATGGACGTAAAGGAAGCTTAAGTTGTATACCAAGACAGGAAAGTGTTTAGAGAAATATTCTATAAGAAATGTGTGATGAAGAGTGTTAGCGGAGTGAGAGACGCCTGAAACAAAAGACCTTTGATGCTAGTGGGCCAGCGTGGAGAGCTTTATTTAGCGGATGTGATTATACTCAAGAGTATTGATCCATGATATATGATGACTTTGTAAAGCTCTTAGCCTGGGTGATTGCTAGAGAGGTGGTACGGAACGAACGTGCTGCTTAAATAAGCAACAGGGGAATTTCCGATTAATTTAAATTTATACCTCCTCTTTTTCCCCTAGGGGCTATAATACCTTGTAGTTTGTGGGGAGGCTTAAGCGTTCAGGACAAGGGGGTCAAACAGACCTCGGCCTGCATGTGTATGGATATGTATGAAAGGATCCCTATAAACTGGTTCTTCTGGTATATATGATTGTATTACGGTAAAAGGATGAAAGAGCCTAGTTAACACGGGCTTGCTGGATCCCTGGTTCGAGGTACCTCCTTGACCGACATCCAATTTGGAATTGGAATGGCCTACGGCCTGCATAGGGGATAAGAAAAAGCCAACCGCTGGTGTGTTGGCCTACAAACGGATATTCCTTGAGTGTCTTGCTCCATGTGGCCACCCCCCTAAGCCGTGAGTGTAGACTGTAGAGTCACCGTTTCCGTGGTACTTTGTCACCTAGGGGTACGACGGTGTCCTAACGGCCTCCCGGGGATACCGGACGACCTCCCCGATTAATCAGTCTTACCCTTGAACGCGGGGCTCTGCAGGGGCAGAACTTTTATTTTTCTAACTACTTGTGGGAGCAAAATGAATTCTTTCAGCAAGAGAAAAAATAAAACCAAAACGCCCAGGGGGAGTCGACAACGACACCTCTGGAAAAAGTATCTTCCTCTGTAAAGATGGAAATTACTGAAAGAGCCGTAGAATATACTTCGGAAACTATAAGTCGGGAAACATTTGGGAGTAACCCTGGCGGCACTAATGCCGGGGGTCAAACCAAACGGAAAAACCACGATGAGCTAGATTGATGGGAGCTGCTAGGAAGAGGTCGAGACGCCAATTGTTAAATCAATAGGACGCAACAACTAGCTAGACGGGGACTCCAAAAGAGGTCATTCTGATAGCAGGTCACCGAATGAAATCAGGGAACAGAAGAAGATGCGGCTAAGAGGTCTAGCAGTCTCTTATAGCGGCGTTAGAGAAAGAAATCAATGGGGTGCTACCTGGAGAAGTTATCCCAAGATTTGAAGATTGCCGCATCAAAAATGATGTCCTTATCGTCATCTTTTCGGACGACGTGTCCCGAACTTGGCTGTTGGATTACAACCTTGGATGGGAGCTGACATCAAAGTGATCGACAGCGAAGACCTCCCAAGGCCAGTAAAGTTGCTGGCTTGGATTCCTAGCGTACCCGTGGAACCGAAAGTAGTACTTAAAAGGATAGCAATCCAAAACCCAACTATTAAAACGGAAAGAGGGAAGGCTATCGATGCCAAGGCGAGCAGTCAAGCTATCTAACTCGTAATAACTGCAGAGCCAGGAGTGGTCGAGTGTCTCAAGAAGATCGATTGCAGGCCTCACTATGGGTTGGAGAGGATCAATATGAAGATCCACTCAAAAATCAAAGTTACACCCATGGACATAACACCGGATTTGTCTTCGGAAAAGGTGGTCGAGAGGACTGGACGTGAAAAAGGACACTAGGTGTCTCCCTTCAATTCTTTATTTTATAAATATAAACCTTCACCACGCTAATGTAGCATCTGTTATCTTAAGCAGACGTTTGACAGCAGAACATACGGCTTTTGCCTTATTACAAACCTTGGGCTCACAAGACATTTTTTTATTTATTTATGATAGTTCCGTAGAAGCACCTAGTGTAGCACTTTATGTCAGAGGCGACATTAAATTTATTGGATTATCAAGGTTCTTTTCTAGAGACTTGATGACAATAAATATTAAGCACAATTTAGAGGACATGCGACAACCTATGGTGATTTGCTCAGCGTACCTACTATTTTACGCCCAGGACCCACCATCTGAGAATTAGCGAAATCTAGTGGACTACTGCTATGTTAAAGTATGACCATTGATCATCGGGTGTGGTGCTGACGCACATCATTCGACGTGCGCTAATGAGGACACCAAACACAGGGCTGAGTCTTCATTAGATTACCATTTAACTTTATTGAATCGGGGTGACACGCCTACCTTCTTGACATTTAGATGACGCGAGGTAATTTATTTGACCTTATGTTCGATAAGTATTAGCGAAGTGTGCAAGGGATGGCAGTTATCGTTGGATACGTCCTTATCAGATAATAGACAGAAATGCTTCTCATTGATACCCGATAGACGCGATAGGTTCAAAGGTATAGGAACCCCAAATCAACTAACTGGGAAACTTATAAGGAGGATCTCAACAGTTTGCTGGGTGCTATACCGGGTAGAATCAAGTCTATCAAACAAATAGAATTTAGGATGTATCCTACAAAAAGGTATGAACAAAGAGTATGAGGATAATTGTCCTCTTCGTATTAAAAAAAACAGACAGGGATGCAACCTGCTGGAATTCTAGACTGTAGGGCCTGAAAAAGGATACTCGAAGACTTTTCAACAGGACTGAAAAGAATGGGAATTGGGACTTGTACAGGGCAACCTTAAGAAGATATAATAATGAGACACACAATGTCCTAAGGGAATCTTGGAGGGGGTATTGTCCGGGAATCGAGAATATACTGAGAATAATACGAGAATATAATATATGAAATGGCTGAGACTAATGAAATCTTTGAGTACCTAATGACGGTACATTTCCCGGCCTCGAAGTTGGATTGCATGAATAAGGGGGCGGCCCGTGATTCATACCCCTCATGAGGATCAACTTTTAGAGCCAGAATGGAAGGCTGAAAAATAGCTAATCTTATTGTCACTTATTCAAAAATTAGATGAGTATTTGAACAATTTAATCTATTTAAAGCTGCAGGAGGTGATCAAACATTCCCTGCATTAATTCATGAAAGATTTCAGTCCTTAGTGGGTCCATTGTACAGCATCTTTCGGACATGCTTAACAATGAGATACACTCCGGTAGCATGGAGGAAGGTTGAGGCAATCTTCATTCCGAAGCCGGACAAGGATACCTACTATGAGGCAAAAGCCTTTAAACCAAACATACTTCGCTACATCGAAATAAAGTGAAGGCCAAAGTTTCAAGGAGATGCCCACATGGAGGAGTTCTTTCATCCACCCAGTGGGCGCTTGTCATTGATGACCTGATTCGTGTTTTAAACGAATCGGGGTTTTACACTTAAGGCTATGTAGATGACCTGGCGATCCTGATAACAGTGAAGCATTACCTTAGGGGAACTCATGCAGTCAGCGTTCAACATAGTAGAGCAATGATGCAGAGACCGTTGTTTGTCCGTTAACCCGGACAAGACGGAACTCATGCATTTTACCAGAAGAAGGAAGCTTTCTGACCTTAGAAATATCAAGTTCTACGATAGGGAAGTCAAATTTTTAAAATGAGCGAAGCAGTTAGGTGTAATATTTGACTCTAAATTAACATACAAACTCTATGTTGACACAATGGTAACAAAAGCTTAGATGGTTTCTTGGGCCTGTAAATGCGCAATAGGGAAAACCTGGGGCTTAAAACCCAGGATTACTTATTGGTTATATACAGTGATAATCAGACCCAAAATAGCATATGCACCAACGATCTGGTTGCCAAGGTGCAATGAAAACAACACCAACAGCAGCGCTTGAGGTCATTCTGGACATCCCGCCGTTGCACCTTTTTGTAAGGAAGATTGCAGCAGCGGAAGTCTATAGAGTTCAATACTGCCGTGATTTGGAAGAACACCGTTAACTGCATCTCAGATAAGTCCCTTGAGCCGCCTACCGTTAACTGCGTTCAGGTGACTTATCGGAATTGCAGTTAACGGTGTTCTTCCAAATCACGGCAGAATAGACCTCTAGTAGGGGGCAACCTTAGTGATGTTGAGGTGAAGGATTTATATGATATCAGTAAGCGTATGCTATGCGAGGATAATATTCTCGCTATGCAAACTGATGGTATTTTGCGAAAATTATCCTTCATAAAATCCTTCAATGTCATCTTCCCTAAGAGAAAAGAATGGCATGATGAAGTTAGAAAGGAAAAATTATTTACACAAGGAGGTTTTGTTTGGCACACAGATGGTTCTTAAGACTCTTTGGGAACAGGGGTTGCAATCTATGGGAAAAAGTCCAGGGCTAAGATAAGAAGAGCACTGGTAATCATTTTTATGACCCTAGTATCTTTACAATAAATTAAAATAAATTACAACATACTTCACAGCTCAAAATGACCTCAAAACAGGGAAAATATGGTGAAAATAGGGGAATACATTCCTGAGATTTCTATTTTAAATATATTGCCTTTTCAACAAACTAGTGGCATTTTCTACCAAAAATGATTTTCTACGACAAGAGATTTTCAAACAAATAGTCGACTTTTCAATAAAAAAAGATTTAACTTCAACCAAAACCAGTTGAGATTTCAATTAAATAGTTTTCTATCCAAAAAGAAGAATTTTCAACAAAACAGTTAAATTTTCCACAAAATAATTATATCATCAACAAAATAGTTGAATTTTTTACAAAATAATTAAATTTGGAACAAATAGTGGAATTTTGAACTAAAATAATGCATTTTCAAACCAAAGAGATGAATTTTCTACAAGAGTTAAATTTTCAAACAAAAAAGATCAATTTTTTATCCAAAAGGACGAACGTTCGTTAAAACAGTTGAATATTCGATCAAACATATTTTGTTTAACAAAATAAAGGAAATTTCTAAAATACATACATTTTCAACCTAATACTTGAAATTTCAGTAAAAAAAGTATAATCTTACAAAAATAATTAATATCACAACCAAAGAGATAAATCTTTAACCAAAAAGGATTTTCTACCAAAAGAAATTAGTTCTGAACAAAAATTATAATAGTAGACTTTTGAAATAAAAAGAAATAATTTTCAACAAAAAACGTCCGTTGTAATGTGCAAATTGAGATTTTTATATAAATTTTCAATTAAAGGATATAATTTCACTTACTAATCTTATCTTCAGGAAATGACCCAATTTCTCGAGCAAAAATAACATGAAGAATGAAAAGTAATGAGTAAATTTTTCTACACATTTTTAACCACAAATTAGACTTGCGATGAGATTTATGAACAGAAAGTTCGGTTCTTATACCTTTCTTTGCTTTTTATTTGAGAACTTTATTGACTTTTTTCGGTTTATCGATTCAACATACATAAAGCCATCGCAAACAAAATAAAGGCACCCCGAAGCTGAATCAATTCAAGGTTTGCACAATTAAGTGCATTGCAAATATTGAACTTCATTGTGGTTTACTTTCTTTAATTACCCTATATGAAATGTACTTTGGTCATTTAAATTTTTGTTTACTTCTGCACTATGATATCTTAATCTGGTTCTGTATGGTGTCCATTTGTAATTTTTGCATCAACTGAAGAAAATTGCTTAAGGATACCAGATATAACCAGGCAGAATTCCGTTTTTGACTAGATAATAATTTCCGGGTCATATTGCCAGATAAAGATACCCACACGAAGAAATATTATTCCTTCGTGGATACCAATTGCAAGAAGTCAGAATCACTGTTTGGTATTGATAAATAAAGGATTTCTCATGCCATATACAAAGCGGAAAAATATTTATGGACCCGGATCAGATCCGGTGGAACTTTTTCCCAGGAGTGGAATTTTGTCATTTTTGGTGAGAGGAGTAGGCAAAAAAGGGTGGGAGGTGTCCGTTAGGAAAATTCCAAAATCCGAGATATACATCGGAAAGAGAAACATAAGGCTATAAAAAAATAAATCGTACATTATAGTGAATTATATACTCACATTATCAAAGTAATAAATCCAGCGTAGTAGTAGACAATTTGTTTAAAGTTTATCATAATAAATAAAAGTCACTGGTGTAGTAAGTAACCCAATGGTAAATATGATTTGTCAAGACCAATTTTTCTGTCGGAAAAAATGATATAAAGTAAATGATGTTGAATGCTTCGTCATATAAAGACCTGAATTACATAATTCAGTAATTACAATAACCGTATAATACAATAATATAAACTTATCTGTGATGAATTATTGACAACTAAACAAGTTCACTACAAGGAAACACTACAAGGTCTATCAAAATAATAATGAGAAACTGTACAAAAATCCCGTAATTTAAAAAATATTTTCTACTCGCAACAAAAAAAAACGTAAGAAGTTCTGCTCAAAAATAAACCGCTGAATAACATTTACATTCAAATATGTCTGTAAAAAATGACAAGTTCCTATTATATGCAAAAATTGGAACAAAAAAGAAAAATTTTCAATAATTGCATTCACGCTACTCAATAATTTTCATTTGTAAAAAAATAGTTATAAAATCCTGAAAGAAAATAAAAACATACATTGAAGCATAATTCAAAATATAAAAAAAATGCGAGTAAATAATAAAAATTTAAATCATCATAGTGACTAACGTGGAAAATATAAATTGTTAAATGTTCGTCGATCCAAAGATGGACCAACATTTAACGCAATTCCCCTTTTTATTGTCGTGGTTTTGTTGTCGAAATCCTGATTTAAATTAAAAACTGGAATAAATGAAAAATACATTTCCCTAAACTTATTCGTATCTCTAGCACTTAGATTTTCATGGTCTATTCTATTTCCCGATTTTCCAGGTCAAAAATTGCATTTTTCGCGATTGACTTTTAAGAATTTATAATAATAATTATTCAGTACTAGTTGCTTTATTATATAAAATAATTGAACATTTTGAAAAACCAAGGTAAAATATGTAATATAAATTATTGTAAAAGTTATTTCAGACTTCACAGTTCAAAATGCTCTAAGAACAGCGGGAAATTAGGTGATTTTTCAAGAAAATAAAGGAATAATAGGGAAATAAATTATTTTAAATAATATTAATATGTAAATACCAAATTCCTAAGATGACGAATTTTCAACAAACGAGTTGAGTTTTCTAGATAAAAAATCCAATTTTTAAGGAAAAAAATTGATTATTAAACCGAAAAAGATGAATTTTCAACAAAAAAATTCATTTTCAACCAAAAAAGTGGAATTTACAACCAAACAGTTGAACTTTTGAGCAAAAGAGACAAATTTTTAACAAAAAACTTAACTTTTCAACCAAATAGTTGAATTTTCAACCAACAAAGATGATTTTTTAAAACCAAAATATCGCTTTTTCAAACAAAAAAAAAAAATTAAACTTGAACAAAAAATAGTTTAAATTTAAACAAAATGGTTGAATTTTTAAGACAAAAGACGAAATCTTGTAAAAGATACTTGAATTTTTAACCAGGAAATGTCAATTTTCAACGAAAAGATGAATATGCAGTCCAAAATGAATTTTTCATCCAAGAAGGTAAAAGTTCAACAAAATAGTAGAATTTTCGACCAAAAAGTTGACTTCTTAAGAAAATAGTTGAATTTTCAACAAAACAAATACATTTTTAACCAAATAGAATTTGTAACCGAATGAGATGGATTTCAGAACAATAATAATACGATAGTAGACTTTTCATTTGAAAATAATCAACTCTAAACCAGAAAAGATACATTCTTAATCAAAAAGATGAATTTTCTACCAAGAGATGAATTTTTAATCCAAAATGACGGATTTTCTATCCAAAAAGACGAATGTTTAACAAAACAGTTGAATTCTCGACCAAAAAGATGACTTTTCAAGAGGATAGTTGAATTTTCAACAACAAAAATTATTAAATTGTCGACGAAACAGTTAAATTTTGAACCAAATACATATAGTTGAATTTCCAACCTACAAAGACGAATCTTCAACCAAAAAAGATTACTTTTCTACCAAGAGATGAATTTTCAATTCAAAAGGACGCATTTTCTATCCAAAAAGACGAATGTTCAGCAAAACAGTTTAATTTTCGACCGTAAAAGTTGACTTTTTAACAAGAAAGTTGAATTTTCAGCAAAATAATGTAATTTTTGTACAAATAGTAGAATTTTTAACCAATAGAGATGAGTTTTTAACCTAAAATACTATTGGAGACTTTTAAAAAAGAATAATTAACTTTCCACCGAAAAAAAAATGACTTTACTACAAAAATATGAATTTTCAATCCCAAAGGACAAATTTTTTACTCAAAAAGACGAATGTTCAACAAAACCGTTCAATTGTCCACGAAAAATGTGACTATTTAAGAAAATAGTTGAATTTTCGACAAAATAATGAAATTTTCAACAGAGAAGTTAAATTTTCAACCAAATAGTTGAATTTTTAAACTAAAAACCTGAATCTTCAACAACAAAAAAAAAGACTTTAAAAGAAGATGAATTTTTAATCTGAAAGGACAAATTTGTTGATGAAAAAAAGACGAATGTTCAGGGAAACAGTTCAAATTTCCGCCAAAAGAGATGACTTTTTAAGAAAATAGTTGAATTTTCATCAAAATAATGAAATTTGTAACCAAATAGTAGAATTTTTATCCGAGACATTACTTTCTAAGAAAACAGTTAAATTTAAATAAAAAAAGAATGAAATATTCCATCAAATAATAGAATTTGTAACAAAACAAGAAGTAATTTTGACCAAAAATATATTAGTAAGCTTTTCAAATCAAATTAATTAACTCTCAACCATAGAAAATTAGTTTTCAATCCGAAAGAACAAATTTCTTTATCAAAGAAAAAAGGCGAATATTTAACAAAACAGTTGGATTTTTGATAAGAAAAGATAACTTTTTAACAACCTAGTTAAATTTTCAGCAAAATAATGAAAGTTTTCACCAAATAGTAGAATTTCCAACCAAAAGAGACGATAAATTATAAACTCAAAATATAGTAGTAGTCCTTTCGAATATAAAGAATGAACTTTCAACCAAAAATACTTCGATTTTCTTATTGGTTTTTAGTGGTTCAGTTCACATTTAAACGAAAGAACGAGTAAAAGGGGAAAAAGAAGAATTTTCTTGAAAAAAGGAGGGAAAAAGAGGATATCTTCAAAAAAAATGGGAAAGAGAGGAATAGTGGAAAGGGTGTGAAGTCTGTGATTTAGTAAAGAAAAATCTGAAAAATTCAGTTAAAAAAAAACTCCCGACTATTTTCCGTTTTTTTAAGGTGCTAAAAAT
The DNA here is from genome assembly GCA_932178445.1 of Andricus quercusramuli. Taxonomy (NCBI): domain Eukaryota; kingdom Metazoa; phylum Arthropoda; class Insecta; order Hymenoptera; family Cynipidae; genus Andricus; species Andricus quercusramuli. Next base: position 45,627 of record CAKNXH010057405.1, read on the forward strand.
TCCAGACTAATTCTCCATCTTCGCGGCTACTTAAAATTAAACATTCATTCCAGAAAAATACTACCTGCCTTCCTATAGCTATATCTAAAAATTAAAAAAAAACAGGCATACCAACAGACTCACTCCACGGTTCTCATATTCACTGCCCAGATGCAAAAAAAAACCTAAACCTAGGGATTACGTCCCGGGACGCATCCGACACCTGAGCTTCAGGGCCACGTTAGGGCTTTTTTCACTCATAAAAAAATAATCCTGAAATCGTACACCGTTTAAAAAAATATGAAAAATATTTCTTTTATTTATTAATTTAGTCAAGACAATTTTATCAAATAAGATAATTATCATTTGAATAAATTAAATAATATAAAAAGAGAAATTTATGTGAATAATCCAAGTAAGACACAAATACATAAAAACACATTCACACAGATTTTGCACCTTACTTGAATAGCAAATAAAACGGTGTACGCCAATATTTTCCATACGGTTAAACCATTAGTAACATCCTACTCTAAATTAGTTATTTTTAAAAATACTTTCAATACTTTTTAATTTTCTTATAATTTTCAATCATAACTTGATATTTCATTTAAAGGGTGTCTACACGACGGATAATTTTCAATTTTCGGTCATTTGACGTTTTCCCCCGGCCAACTGTTGATTTTTTCCGATTGTTAATTTTTCCCGGTCACTCTAAAAGAATTAAAAACATTTAAATGATTTATTAGATTTTTAAAGATTTCAAGACTCTTCCAAATATTTTAAAAGATTTAAAATATTTCTAATTTAGAGCAAGGAATTTCCGAAAAGAATTATAATTCTTAATATGAACAGGGATTTTTCCAATACCCTTCTTTTAAATCAGAATCAAAATTATTTTCCAAAATTTCCGTTCCTTGTCAAAAATTCTTTTCTGAAGCTGTTCGAAACTGAAAATTATAATTCTTCTAGAAAATTTCCGATGCCTAATCATAATTAAATTCAATTGAAATAAAAAATCCCCTGCACACAGTTAAATTCATATTTTTTCCAAAATTTGGAAGAGGGAGGTTTCAAATTGTGAGGAATTCTGACTTAGAATAGGAATTTTTTTTCTTCCCTTCTACTTGATCATAATTAAAATTATTTTCCAAAATCCCAGTTCCATGTCAAAAAATTCATAATTCTATCTGATAATTCTAATTCATCTAGAATATTCCCTGTTCCAAAGTCAAAATTCTTATTCTTAAGGAAATTGATTACCAAAAATCAAAATCTTCATTTTTCACGAAATTTCCTGTTTTAAAATTAAAAATCTTTAACAGAATTCAGTATCCCAATTGTCAAAATTATATTTCTTTATTGAAATTCCCTGTTCCAAATTCAAAATTATAATTCTTTCCTGAAATTCTCTGTCGCAAAGTCAAAATAAAAATTGTTTACGAAATTCCCTGTTCAAAAATTAAAAATATCATTACTCATGGGAATTTCCTGTCAAAATTATCAAGACTATATTTCTGTACTGAAATTCTTTGTTCCAAATTCAAAATTATAATTCTTTACTAAAATTCTTTGTTCCGAAGTCAAAATAATTATATTTCCGTACTGAAATCATCTGTTCCAAATTAAAAAAATTATAATTCTTTAAGGGAATTCATTGTCCAAATTGTCAAAACTAAATTTTTTTACTGAGATTACCTGTTCCAAATTCAAAATTATAATTCTTTACTTAAAATTTCTGCCGAAAAGCAAAATTATATTTTTTTACAGAAATTCCCTGCTTTAAATTCAAAATTATACTTCATTACTAAAATTCTCTGTGCCGTAGTCAAAATCCTAATTCTTAACGAAATAGATGTCCGAAAATCATAATTATAATTCTTCACAAACATCTCTGTTCCAAAATTATAATTTATTATGAAAATCTATTATCTCAGTTAACAAAACTATATTTCTTTACTGAACTTCCCTGTTCCAAATTGCAAATTATACTTCTTTACTCAATTTCTTTGTGCTAAAGTCAAATTTATAATTCTGAACGAAATAGATGCCCGAAAATCAAAATGATATATCTTTACCTGTTTTCATGTTCAAAATTCAAAATTATCATTATTTTTGAGAATTCCCTATCCCAATTGTTAAAATTATATTTCTGTACTGAAATTCTCTGTTCTAAATTCAAAATTATGATTCTTTACTCAAATTCTCTGTCTAAAAACAAAATGATCATTCCTTACAAAATTCACTGTTCAAAATTAAAAATTATAATTATTTATGAGAATTTCCTGCCCCTTGTCAAAATTATACTTTTGTACTGAAATTCCTTGTTCTAAATTTAAAATTATAATTCTTTACCGAAATTCCCTGTCCCAAAGTGAAAATTGCCATTCTTCAAGGAAATACCCTGTCCTGAACTCAAAATTATATTTTTTTACTGAATTTCTCTGTTGCAAATTCAAAATTATAATTCTTTACTGAAATTCTGTGTGCCATAGTCAAAATTCTAATTTTTTACAAAAATCCCTGTTTCAAAATTATAATTAATTACGGGAATTGCTTGTCCCAATTGTTAAAATTATATTTCTTTATGGAAATTCCCTGCCCACATCTCAAAATTATAATTTTTTACTAAAATGTCCTGTTCAAAAGTCAAAATTATCATTCTTTACGGGAATTCAACGTCCCAATTTTCCACATTATATTTCTGTACTGAAATTCTCTGTCCTAAATTCAAATGATGATTCAACAATGATTCTTTACTAAAATTCTCTGTCTAAAAAACAAAATGATCATTCCTTATAAAATTCACTGTTCAAAATTAAAAATTATAATTATTCATGAGAATTTTCTGCCCCAATTGTCAGAATTAAACTTCTGTACTGGAATTCCTTGTTCTAAATTAAAAATTATAATTCTTCACCGAAATTCCTTGTCCCAAAGTAAAAATTATCATTCTTCAAGGAAATACCCTGTTCTGAACTGAAAATTATATTTTTTTACTGAATTTCCCTGTTGCAAATTCAAAACCCCTGTTCCAAAATTATAATTAATCATGGGAATTCCTTGTCCCAAATGTCAAAATTATATTTCTTTACGGAAATTCTCTGTCCACATCTCAAAATTATAATTTTTTACTAAAATGTCCTGTTCAGAAATTCAAAATTATCATTCTTTACGGGAATTCCTCGTCCCACATTTCTGTACTGAAATTCTCTGTTTCAAATTCAAAATTATGATTCTTTACTGAAATTCTCTGTCCCAAAATCAAAATTATAATTCCTTACAAAATTCCCTGTTCAAAGGTCAAAATTATCATTATTTATGAGAATTTTCTATCCCAATTGTTAAAATTATATTTCTGTACTGAAATTTTCTCTTCTAAATTCAAAATTATAATTCTTTACTAAAATTCCCTGTCCAAAAAATAAAAATTATTATTCTTCAAGAAAATACCCTGCTCTAAAAAAAATTATAATTCTTTAATGAAATTCCCTGTCCCAAAGTAAACACAATTCTTCACGGAAATTCCCTGTCCTAAACTCAAAATTATATTTCTTTATTGAAATTCCATGTCGCAACTTAGAATTATAATTATTTTTAAAAATTACCGGCTCTAAGTTATAGTAATTGTAATACTTTATATGATTTTTTAATACATTTCCTGTCTCAACTCAGAATTATAAATCTTTTAGAAAAATCCCTTTCTTGAAGTCGAAAATTTAATTATTTACTGAAATCCCCTGTCCCAACTCAAAACTATAATTCTTTCAGAAAATTCACTGTATGACCTCAGAATTACAATAATAAAATATATGAAACTACTTTTAATTTGCATACTAGTACATTCGAGAGGAAAACTTCGTTCACTGAATCGAATTTTCGTTTTTTCCCTGTGAACTAAATTCCCGATTTCCTGGTTAGGTAGACACCCTGGTAAATAAAAATTGAAACTATTGATTTCTCTTTAAGGAAACATGAACACTGACATTTTTAATTGAGTAACTGTATTAATCTATAAGTATGCAAATAATAATTTTTAAAAATATTACCCTCGGGGTTTCACGTTTCAAAGGAAGAAACCAAAAAATAAAATTACCAACATCAAAAACCGAATTAAACTTCCTTTGAAATGAGAACTTTCCCGTATTTTATTGGTCTCTTGGCTTTTAAGTCTAAGAACATTTTTTTACAAGTTACAAAATGCGAAAAATTCTATAATTGCATTATGACCTGTAATTTTGATATGAATCAAATATGGAAAATTAAAATGAGAAAAAGAGTCCAAGAAAAGGGAAGAACCTGATCTAAAACAATTGAAACAAATTGTCCACTCGCCGGAAAACCAGCGGTCACTATGAGATTTAATATAAGGAAATATACATTGGGCTGAAGTTCGAGACGTCTACCGCTGACGGTTTCACTAATTTTTTCGAATTTTCAATTTTCAATTTTTCATAATTTTTTTTGCATATTACGGTAGTGCGCTGTTTATAAAGGATATTGGCACTTTCGGTTTTTCGAAATTTTCTTTAAAACAAAAATAAGAGCAAAAAAAATTTTTTTTTCAAAAAATCCTAATTTTTACGAAAAAAAAATAATTTCACTGCTTCTCTTCTCTCCATTTCGACACACATTATCTGATAGATTTACACAAAAAGTTCCACATTACTGTTTCATCATCACAAAAGTGTTAAATGGGGCCAAATGTGCCCCGAAAACCGTGTCAATTTACATGTTGGTCGATTTTCATGTAATATGAAAATTGTGCCCCATCTGGAAAGTTGATATTATTGAATATATCAACCGTTCGAAATGAAATCGAAAAGAAAATTCAAAAAAAGTCGTGCGGACAAGGGTTTCATCGGGCAAAATGTGCCCCGAAAACCGTCTCAATTTACTTATTTGTCGATTTTCATGTAATATTAAGATTTTGCCCCAT
>CAKNXH010057406.1:0-19132 GCA_932178445.1 Andricus quercusramuli
TTATTATTTTTTACCTTATCAACTTCAGAATGAACAAAATCGTGGTTAATTATAGAAAAATGTATTTCAAACAAAAAACCATTTCCTCAAACCAGAAACCATTTTCAAAGATATTCGTTCTAGTCAAAAAAACTATTTTTTTACTGAAGACCAATAAATATTTTTCTAAGATTCAAAGAAATTTTATTTGAATCAAAGAATCTTTTTCCTGAGTGATGAAACATAATAATTTGAAAACATTTTTCTGCCAATAAGCAATAGTTGAAATTGTAAAATGTTGAAATCAAACTCAAATTGTAGTTGTAATTAAACTGAAAAATCCTAAATAATAAAATTTCCGGAATTATGAAATTGCTGAAATACAAAAATTCCAAATTTGAAAATTCCAGAATAATAAAATGCCCAACAGGAAATTGTCGAATTATAAAATATCCGAACTGAAAAATTCTATAATTATAAAGTTCTCGAATTGAAATAATTATAAAAATGGTTGTTTAATAAATGTTATTCATTTATTTAAAACGCATAAATCACATATTTTTATCAACGATTTTTCTTAATTTTCAGGATTTCAAAAATAATTGGTTCAATTTATAATAACAATAACTGTATAAAACTTGTATGAAAAATTCAATTAAAAAACACATCTAGCTCAAACGAATAAGATAAATTCTCCAGAATTTTTCCCCGAGCCAAATAACATTTTCAGAAAAAAATTTTCGGGATTCAATTCAGAAATAATTTATCTCGAAGTTAGAAATTTTTTCAAATCAACAATACGATTTTGGAGTTTTGTGAATGAAAAAAATACAATTTTTCAAAGAGAATTTTCGATCCAGAAATATATATTCTTTAAATTATTATTATTTTGAATGCAAAAAAAATAAAAATCTAAACATTGAGAAAAAATGTTCCACGGTTAAAATATTTATTTAAACTTTTCAAATGAACAAATAATATGCATTCAAAACCCATTTTTAAATTGTTTATTTTCGAAAATTGTTAAATTTGGGAATTTTCCAGTTCGGATATTTTATATTTCGGCAATATTCTGTCGCGAATTTTATTATTCGGGAATTTTCAAATTCGGTAATACTATACAATGTCGGGAATTTTATTATTCGGGTTTTTCATTTTTCGGCAATTTTATAAATTCAGGAATTTTATTATTGAGGAATTTTCCAAATCGGGAGTTTTATTTTTCGGGATTTTTCAGTCGTCCCGTTTTATACATTTTTAAGACCAAAATTTGTATTGCCGTTAAAGTTTATTGAAAAAAGAAATTTTTCAAATAGCTTTACATCCTCTATCTAATATATATTTTTCCTCAACGTGTTATTTAGAAAAAAGCTACTAAAAATCGCTTTGTCTTGAGATGCATACTTGGGTTTCTCGTATCAATTATTTGTATACGAATAAATTCAATATATTAATATATGTCACACTGAAATTCGCCCGAACAATAAAAATAAAAATTGGTAAATAAATAAAATAAATACTAATAAAAATTGGTAAAATTTAACTGATTACTAGTGAAACTTTATGGATTCAGTTAGCGAAAAGTGTGCCACTAAAGATTAGTACAAAATTACCAATTCGAGTAATCGAGACATTTTCTCATTCAATAGAGGAAAGCAATTATGTAAAAAAAAAATTATTTAGGACTGTATATTATAACGTAAACGATATTATGAAAATGGAAAAATAGGGAAGTTTAATATAATAACGTAACGCTGTAAAATTCTCAACTCTAGTAATCAAACAATAAGAAGGCCCCATTCTGAAATTGTAAACGTGACCTAGCATCTTTCAGTTTTCAAAAAAATGTTCGAAAAATCGTACTATTTTTTTATAACAATACCATTGTTGATGCAACATGATTTGTTCATAATAATATTGCATATCCTTACCTAATGAATGGATGCTCCCTTATCTATGTGCCCTTCTCATATATTCAGAGTTGGTGCAGAATTTAGAAAACTTGAAGAAGCTGAAAAAGTCGAAGAACTTTGATAAAGAACCTGGAGAACTTTTTGAAATACCTTAATTATTGCGAATAAATTCTTTGAAATTTATCAAAATAACTTATTACTATTTCTTTTTCCAACTTCTTCTCGGGTGACCCATGTTTTTTTTATCATCAGCCACGGACTATTTAAGTCAAGTGCCTAATCGGATGGAGATGTTATAAATTAATTGAAAATGTTTGAAAACCCTAGCGGAGCGGGTGGAAGGTTGAAACTTCTTTTGAGACGACTTGATTTGATTTAGATAAAATCTAAAATAATTTTATAATTGAGAAATGTGTATTATTCCTAATTAGGATTGTGATTGCTGGAAGTTGGTCCCTGACGCTACGTCGTTTTGTGTTCCACCCGTGACCAACAAACCATGGCCGCGTATAGAATCCTTTATTTAAAGACGGCGGATTAGACTTATGCAAGAATTTTGGGCCCTAGAGCCTGTCTTAAACCAAAGGCTCTTCTGCACATTCAAAATGTCTTTCAAAACTTACTGCGTAGGGTCTCCTGACACTTCACTTAGTTCAGTTCACTATCTTGTATTACCTAGTATAACATGGCCGCCCTGATCACCTCTGTAGAGTTGTAGTCGAAGGCTCCTTCAATATCCATAAAGGTTCCAATCGCGAAGTCTTTCTGCTTCAGTTGTCCTTAAGTCTTTCAACTGTTTTTAGTAGGAAACATGTGAGGCTGATGGGAAGGAAATCCTTGGATAAAGTATAATCAATCCAGCCTGGTTTCGAAATGACGACCACTCTCGTACCTCTCCATTACGTTGGGACAGGTCCCAGTGTCAGTCTACCCTAGCAAGTCTCACGAGCGGCTCTATGATGGTCTTTGCAACCTTCTGTAAGAAAACCTGGTATATGGCATTCGGACCAGGAGAATTGTAGGAACTGAAATACTTCAGGGCCCCTGTGACTCTGGAGGGCGTAACAAACTCGTTGATTAGCCGCCGTTTTTGGTCCAGTTCAGCCACAGGCAGCTTAATTTGCTTCGAGGTTTAGCCTCCTTTTCTCCAGACCTTATAAAGCCCAAAAAATGTGCCTTGATCAGGCTAGGCGAAGTCTCCTTGTCCGACACTGAGCTCTGTCAGGCAATTTTGGAGTGCCGAGAATAGCATACGGATTTCGCGAAAGCAGCTTGTCAAGTCTAGGCGCCCCTGCTCCTTTTTCAACGTCTTCGCAACAGTTGGTTCAGTTTCCTCGTTTGGCCGTCCGTATTGCACCCCTTTATCCATCCCACATCATCGTAAATGAGGTCCGTAGTTCATCCGTTTTGCCAGTAATGGCACGTCTAAACCTCTCTCTGATTTCCCTGCGAAGCTCTCCGAGTTTTCCGTTTCACCTGTGTGTCTCGCCAGACTTTCAGAATATTTTGAGTCGAGAATTATTTCCATAAGTATATTTGATGGCCTCCGTAAAAATATTGGCTGCCATCTCCCGGGTGTCCACGTCAGTAATTATCCTGAGCGCCTCCGAGAGTGCCCTCTTCAGTTCCGTAGAATACTGGTCCCAGTCTGTTATTCTTGAATTTCTGGTTTACTTAGGGTCCGCGGGTACGGTGGATTCCAACTTGAAATGTATCGTTAAGTGATGTGAGAGAGTGGATTCGTCCCAGACTCTCCACTTCTTGGCATTGTCTCTAAAACTACCGGTAAAGAGAGTGATCTCAATGCCTCCTTCCCTGACCGAGTTATGAAACGTCGGGATATTTCCCGTGTTAAGCATATCTTAATCAGTAGTTATTCGATATTCGAATCGATCATTCATTACTTCTTGAGTTGATGTCAGTGCTACCCCACAAAGTATGGTGAGAGTTAGCATCGCACCCCAACAGAACAGGAAGACCTTGTAGTACTTCACCAGTGTACGTACTTCCTCTGCTGGGTTGGTATGACTGCCATAGCGTCATATGGAAAGTAGGCCGACCACATGACTAGCTTTCCAATACCTCTAAGATCTGTGGCTGTCATCGTGAGAACTCTCGAACAAAGCTCTAGCAGGGGGACAACGTTGATTCCCTTCTTCAGTATGCAGGCCCTTGGTTTTGCCGCCTTTGGGTCCCTGTAACAAAAACCAGAAGCCCCTCATCCCTTTATGGTACCTCGAACTAACCAAGGTTCCTGAATTAGTAAGATACCGGGGTTCCTCTCAACCATGCACCTCTGCAGAACCAGAGAGGCGCATTGGCTGTGATGCAAGTTAATTTGGGTAATAGTTAGTCCGGGAGCCGTCATTAGGTCTGTCGCCGATCTTCCTCTGTCCTCACAGGCTCCTTCTGTCCGCGGTCAGCAACCCTAAAGTTCACCTGTCCAACGTGGTTGAAGGGCATTTTGTTGAGGGCCGCAACAGCTCTTGTCTGGTGCTCAAAAAATAAAAAAGTTAAATTTTGAATTGAAAAAATCCATTTTCAACAAAAGAAGCTAATTTTTTACTACAATGACGAATCTTCATCTGAGTTAACGAGATAACGAATTTTGGACGAAGTATTGAGTTCATCTTTTGAGTGAAAAGTAAAAAAGCTTAATTTTCTACTAAGCTGTTGAATTGTCGAGCCAAAAAAACAACTTTTCTACAACACAATTGAATTTTCCACACGAAGGCATGCATCTTCTGCCGAACAGTTGAATCAAAACCTAAAATCGATCAATCTTTAAGCAAAAATGGAATAGTTTCGATTATAATTCGAATCTAATTTTCATGATTTTCATGTTATTTGAACCAAAAAACCTATATTATGAATTTATTTACGCATCTACTGAGTTTATTTTTAAAATTAGTAAAAATCTAGAATATTTAAATTATTTTTATATCTTTTGTATCTATGTGTACTTGTCCAAAGATTAAGTAGAGATAAAAAAAACTGTTTCCAATTACGCAATATTTGCTTATCCTTCTTCACTCGTCTTGTCCGTGACAGAAGAAAACAAATTCCAAAACTTGTTATGTCGAATTTTCAAGAGAGACAAATAGGAATTGTCCATGCTATCATACTTTTCTAATTGTATATTTAAAGTAATAGAAATGTTTTGATTTTATGCATTAAAATTACTTTTTCAATAATGTTTATGCATGTATGTAATATGCATTTATGTCCTATCAAAGTAATACATATATTGCACATATCGACAGGCTCGAAAATGTCCTTACTACATTTTTCGGGTTTTGTCAGGGGATACGTAGTATTTTTTTCCTTCTTCCAATTCGGAAATCTTTTTTTTTATGTTTCCACATCATTGCAATGTAGACTGTAAAGCCATTGAGGGTCGCATGTTTGTACAATTTTGTCAGAATTTTATATTCAAATGCCTATCACATAAACTTTTTCTTGTAAACAGCTCTCTAGGTGTCAGATTTTGCATCATAGGTTCTAAATATTTGAATAATTACATGAATATGATTACGTACAATGAGGTTTGAAGTGTTTGAATAGAGTTTAATGGCGCAGAATCTCTACCGCATACAATTTATGAAGGATAGAGGGGGGCAATCATACCGATGTTTCAACGATTTCGTAACTAATTTGTTTTCTTTGAAACTAAATGATGAAATGTAAATATCTCAGAAAGACAAGCTTGACGCCAATAGTTGGTTAGATAACAGCTATAGTATAGTCCGTTCTTCAAGCAAGGGCCAGAATATTCATTTCTTACACGCAACTAAATTCCACATTGATACGCAGCAATCTGTTTGTCCTCTACTTCGACAAAATGAAGATTCTTGTCTTCATCTTGGCGGCCATCTTCAATTATATTGGTGAATACAATAATATGATATATATTTATAATTTTAAGTGCGTTTTCAAGCTTTTCGAAAATAAAAATTCGTCCGTTTTAATTCGCGCCCTACTCCAGAGTTGGATAGTAACTGGTTTCAAGCAACTAAGTTACAAAAATGTCAGGAATTTAGAATTGCCTTATAAATTGAGTCATGCGAAATGTGCTTCAACCAAAATCCGGAACATTTTAGGCTCTCACATTTGATATTTCAACTTAATTTCAGAATTGAGTTTTAAATCTAGACAAATTTGATTGAATTTAAGCAAACCAATTTCAAAGGTAAAACTAAGTAATTTCTTCTACAGCTCTGCAAATAGTATCGTCTACTACTCTATCAGTCGATAGTTATGATTTCCATGGTATCTTGAAACGGGATAATGGAATTGCTAGAAATAAACGCGTGAACCGTGATTTCAACTTGAAATTAGTTGTGAAAAATCATTTTTAATGACTGATGAAAATTAAGTTCATGAAATAAGTAATTCTGGCGATCCTGCCAAACAATGCGAAAAAACAAAACCCGTTCAGAATCTGATAGTGAGATGTCTATTACTCAATTCAAATTTTATTTAAAATACATATTGTTCTTCAATTGCTAAATTATATTGCGTATGTTTCATTGAAGGCAGATGATCCAGTAATCGTACTCGATCTAGTAGTCGTGCGGTTTGGGTATAAATGTCCCAAATAAGTATTTTCCCAGTAAAAACACAATACCAGCAGATTCTTAGGAATCTGTGGACAGTGCTCGTCGTAAAAATTAATTTATATGCATCTAAAATTTGAGCCAATGGTTCTAAAAAAATCGTTATTGTAGCCGCTCGCAATGATTCGAGAAACGATGAAAATCGCTTAAGGTTCAGGTTAGGATACATGGTTCTTTGTTTTAGCGCTTAGTGATGTCAAAAATACTTGCTCTTGATGAAAATCATTCTTCGATAATGAACAATGAATTCTGTTTTATGAAAATATGTGTGATTTTTATTTAGCATACGTTTTTTAAAAGAAATGAAGACCATATTAGGTACAAGATCTCATTGAAACAATGGACAATGATATGATGAAAGCTAATAAAAAAAAATCGGAAGCGATCTGAGACTTGTGTGTTAATATAAAGTGTTTTTTTATATGAGATCATGAGAAGTGAGGAGCAGATATGTATCGTGCAAAAGTTTCAGTAACGTCACAGTATTTGAAATGAGCATCAGCTTTATAATATTGCATGCCTGTATAACGATCCTTCTAGCTGAAATATATTTTAACCAGGAAAACTAATCAATTTATATTTTCTCTTGCAGAATTAAGTTCGCAGTCCGGACAACCTGCTGCCTCAAGCTCAAATGTTCCTGGCAGACCATCTCCTTCTCGAAGACCTAACATGATTACAGCGGTTAACAGAGTCACAGAACCCTATCCTTATGACAAGCCTCCTTCTCCTGCCAGGCCTTGCTTTCTTGCCGAAATATATATTGTTGGGAAAGTTCGTCCTCTTACGTACAATCTCCCACCGTTGAGTGCACAAATCTTATCTTTTCCTCCGGAAATTAAGTACACAATAAAGGCCAGCAGATTTGGAAAATTTCGCCCCATTGAAAAAAATGAACGACTAGATGCAGTATCAATAAGGGCCACTGGTGAAATCGTTGGAATTTTGGACAACGAGGGTATTTTTCATGGAGTATATAGTTTAGATAGAAAACGGCTCATAATATTAAACTTGCAACGCCAGCAAACTAGGATAATGACCCCAGATGAACACCGTGACTTTTCTGATAATAATAGACTGTGTGATGAAGAGCTATACCTAAAATCACTATAACATTCTCGACAAATAAGAGACATAACTTTCAAACCCACTCCATACTCATAGCTTGGAAAGTATCATTAGGATGAATTTCTATTAGATGGAAACCACCTACGCCTCCAGACTGCAGCATTGATCATATTTTTTTTAAATGTAAAACTAAATAAAGTAATTTCTGTGACCTAAATTTTGATCAAAGCGTTACAAATAATTTAGAATCCTTCTCTAAAAAAGAAAATGATTGAAAAGTACATCCTGGCACTATGTAAATTCGTTTTTGTTTATTCGGACTTTTTAATAGCAAAAACTTTTGACTTTTGGTTGAATGTTGAATGTGCCTCTTTTATTGGAGTTTATTCTTTTATAAGATTCCGACCACTTAGTGAGAAATTTATCTTTGTAGGTAGAAAATTTCACTATTTGCTTAAAAATTCAACTATTGTATTGAAATTTCGTCTCTTTTGCTTGAAAATCAATTTGTTTTTAAATTTAACGATTTGGGTGAAATAAAAACAGCGAAACTTAAGCTTCAAAATAAAATATGATAGGTGGCCGCCCTGTGAACATAACTTCAAAAATTGTTAATCAATACAATGGCGTCCACCAAGAGTTCGAGGCGCATTATTTTCATTGCATTCCAATAAAAAATGCAGCAGTGGCGACAAAATTCAGTGATTGTGAATTCTCTTTTGTTCAAGCTCCTTCGGCTTTAACGAACACATTTTCATCATGCGTCTTATGAGAAAGAAAATGTTGGAAGCAAATTTTAAGATCTGATTTAGAAACAACTTTGTTATAGAACATTTTATTGTACCTTGTGTCTTTTATCCAAAAAGTTAATTTGTTTCTAATGTCTGTTTTCATGATTAAAACAAAAATTATGCATCCCATCAAAAAATTATTGATAACAAATTGTTATTATTAATAATTGAAAGTGTTCCAAATAGAGTAGGTGAAAATTTAAAACTTTCGAGTTGGAACAATTTTAAATTTGAAGCGACTGAGATTTGACAATTTATTATTGAAAACTAAATTAAATCTTTCGAAGTCAAAGCTTCGGAAATTCTAGAATTTTAAATTGTTTTTACATAGTAAAATCATAATCTAATATTAAAGCTAATTAAACGAATTTTCCAAAATCGAAAAGTGAACAATTGAATATTTTCATTTTGGATATTTTAAATCGAAATTTATTCAATCCTGTAGATTTTCAATAATGAATTCTTCCATTGAAAACAGTGAAAAGAACAGATTAAAATATTTGCTCACCTGAACCTATAAAAAACGTGCTAACGAAAAATTTAATAATGTTTATGATCTGTGTACTACTTATTCCATAAAATAATATAAGCTTTTCAAGGTGAAATAATGTCAAATAATGAAACACGTGTTTAAAAAACAAAGTCCACTGTATTTTCTCTGCTTAATTTTTTTAATTGCTCATTATTCTTAATATCAAATCAAATTAAATGTTAAATTTTCTGAAAGGATACCCCTCAGAACTTTTTCTCCTCATTAATGAAATTCGTTGGAAATTTCAGAATGGAAAACAAAGTTTCCATTGTGCTGGGCCGTTTTTAAAACTTGAAATTTTCGGGAATTATTTAACAGGGGTCCACGTTATAATAAAATTATTTTTGTGCAGTACCTTCCTTGACAAAAAAGTATATAAAACTTGAATAAAAAACTAATGCTTTTTATTTTATTTTTAAGAATGCATTCGAAAATTATCATTATATATATATATATTATAATATATCATTTGAAACTTCTGAACATCATTTAAAATTATCAAATTTTTCATAATATTTTTTTAAATGCTGCAAAATTGGAAAAAGTTTACTTAAAATCCTCTAGATTCTTTGTCGAATTTTTTTGAAATCTTCAAAAGTGTTTAGAAAATTTGTTTGAAAGTTAATTTTTCAAAATAACAGATAAATGAAAATGTGCCCAGGGAATTTAAAGAACATGTTTTCATTCTCCTGAAACCTCACAAAATTTAAAATGCAATTTTAGGAAAATTTTTGTATTCTCTTGAAAACTTTGAAATCCTTGAAAAGCTTCTAATTTTGTCTTCAAAATCATCTGAAAATCTACAATTTATTTTTAAAAAATTGTTGCAACTTTTTAAGTTTTGAATTATAATATTTCTATTCCTTATTATTCAATATTGCAGACTCAAAACTGCAAATTATACAACTTTTCAACTTTTGAGTACATTTATTTTCATCCGAATTGCTGAATTCTTAACCAACAAAATTAATTTTCTATGGAAAGGAAATATCAGAATAAATACATGAATTTAAAACTAAAAAATATTAATTTTAAAATAAAAGCTGAATAGTTAATTTTCCATTAAAAAATATATCATTTTCAACCATAAAATATTACATTTTTAACGAACAAAAAATACAACTTTAGCAAAGAAATAATTTTCAACTAAGAAGATTAATTTTCTACCCAAAAATACGAATTTTCAATTAAAATGTTGAATTTTAAACTGAAATGGTTCAAATTTCAACCAAAAATTGAATAGTTAAATATACAGTGAACAAATGAACTTTGAACCAAAACACGAAGTTTCGAAAAAATAGTGAATTATTCCATCAATAAAATAGATTTTTTTTAAGTAGTTCAACTTTTAATCAGGTAGTTTCATTTTCTACTTAAAGAATACTTTTCAGCAAACTATTCGAATTTTCAACAAAATAGTTTAAATTTCAACCCAATAGTAGTACTTTAAACAAAATAATTAAATTTTCAACCAAATAGTAGTATTTTAGTCAAAATAAAAAAAAATCTGAACTAAAAATGTAATAGGAGCCTTATTAATCAAATAGAATTAATTTCCAATGAAAAATAGTTGGTTCTTATTATTGCGTTCTATTAATTTAGTTCGAAATTAAGCGAAAAATTCGAGGAATGGGGGAAGTTCCTAGAAAGCAGGGGAAGAAAGAGAAATTCTTTTTCTTAAAGGGGGAAAAGGGTAATAGGAGAAAAAGAATTAATTGGGTTATTTTGAGTATTTGCAATTGAAAGTTCTGCAGTTTCAACAATTTTCAATTTAGAATTCTTTAATTTTCAAAATTCACAATTGAAAATTCTTTATTTCTTACAATTTGTAATTTGTAATTGACAATAGTTAAATTTCGAAAATTCACAATGAAGAATTTGTTCTGTCTTCAGAGAAAATTAACAAACGCGGATATTATATATTTTATTTACATCTCTTCGATATAATAGTTTATCAAATTGTTTAATCCAATAAAACATTTTCAAACTCTCAAAATTTAAAAATTTGTTATTGTATTTCAAATTCTTTATTTTCAATATTAGGAAATAAAAAGTCACGGAGGTGAAGGTACACTCTGCGTGCCCGTAAGGTAAGAGCACCAGTTATTGGCACTTCAAGAGGGAATTTTAGACTTTAGGAAATAAATAAAAACATAAAATATTGCATTCTGAAATAGTGATAATTACACCCACATTCCAAATTTCACGCAGAATACAGCGGATAGAATTTCTTAAAAATGTTTTCAAATCCCTTCAAATTAACACAATCAATTGAATATTCCTTAGATTATTCTAAAATATACTAAAATTATTAAAAACTAAGAAAAGGAATTGGTGGAACTACTTTGTATGCTGATTTTTAACAAATATTTATTTAACAGATATTTCAACAGTTCATACTTATAATTCAAACCAAAAAGAAAATAACAAGAAATTACATTCGATTAGAGAATCTCATTCGAAATAGTTGAAAGGGATCACTTTTAAAATGATATGGAAAATAGCAAATGGCCGGATTACACCAATTAAGTACGTGGAGGATTATTTTTCACATACTGACTTTCGCGTAGGGAAAGTTCCCGAGTCCGCTGTTGGCCTTCCAATTCTATCAGTCCCGGACGTTGATTATACATAATTTCATGATACGGAATCCTCAAACCCGGTTGGGGAAGTTGATTCTCCCAAAATCCAACAACTACATGATCGCTTGCCCACATATCATATTCGATGCCTGCTCGTATGGTGGGATATTCCTTCATAAAACGTGTATTACGGCCCTGATCGACAACATAGTTCATTCTTAGATATTGTGCAATGTGACCTTCAGGAAAAGTGAACTTTCTCTTCCTTAATCCACCCCTCATGCTTGGAGGAATAACTTCAGTTGCCTTAGATTTACTGTAGGGGGGGGGGGGGGGTTTCGACTAGAAGATGCATCTTCAGTTTCGGACTGCGAACTCAATTCTGTAAGAGGACACAACAAAAAACAGGAATAGATGAATTTTCAAATTTCATTTGCAATCGATCTAAATTCATATTTTTCTTCTTATTCTTCTCATTTTTATCGCAAAACATTCAAATTTTGAAGAAAAGAGGAAAGAAGAAGAGGGCAGGTTTCAAATCCACTCTCTTCTTTTTTCAGGAAAATAATTAATGAACAATAAATAAGACAGAAGAATTCTTTCTTGAACAAAGAAGCTGAAGAATAATATAATAAGAATAAGTAGGACAGGAAGAAGAATGGAAAGGAAGAATGAAAAAGAAGGAAATAATAAATAGAGAAAGGATGTGGTAAATTAGAAAATCGCGTAGCTGTTTTGTCAAATGTGAATAAAACACTCAGAGAAAAAGTTGTCTTGAAACAAAAGCATTTTCCTCTTGCCTGTTTTGTTATGAACGATGGGAATATATGTTTCACACAAACAGAATTATTTGGCTGCGAGATTATGTGGAGTTAGTCGCATAAGGAAAGTTTTTGCTACAAAATGATTCCTCTTGAGACAAATGAAAATCCTCTCAACCTTAAATTTAAGAGGAAATTCCATTTCCGTCAAAGAACATACTTTTGCTACAAGAGAACATTTCTCTGAGTGAACAAGGAAGGATGTAGAAGAAGGAGAAGGAACCTATGATCATGATGATGATGATTATGGTAATAACGCGCAGAGTGAGAGTCAAGAACCTGAAATCTTTGGAAAAGACTTGCTTCAAAAGTTTGCATTGCCTCATGTAATGAAAAGTGACACTGAACGTGATGAACTTAAAGATAACGAAATTAGACAAAACTATGAAAGTAACGTGTTAGGTGGTGTGTAGAGGAAACCGCTAGTTTCTTCCATTCGACCCGCTGTTTACAGAAAGATAAGTGATCTGGTTAAAGCCATAAATGACACAGTGATTGGGGATGGTCATGTAAAACTAATTTCCAGAGAAGAAGAAGATTGCTAAGTAACAATTGAACAAATTTGTTCAGATACTTGCAACATAAGTGTTCGTCACTTTTTTGTAATAAGCGAAAATTATTACGCATTCTCGGGTTCGCACAGCAGAAATTTCGGAAAATTCTAATATTTTTTCTCAGAGGAGAATGTAAAAAAGACTAAATCCGTTGAAAGTGATATTTCGCAAAGTATACAAGTTTTTATCTTTATGTGAAAGGCGGGTTTCAGAAAGAAAAGCTAATTTCATAATAAATTTGAAAATAAATACTTACGTGGAGTATTCTCTTTCACATACTGACTTTCGCTTGAGAAAAATTTCCGAGTCCGGTGTTGGCCTGTCAATTCTATTAGTCCCGGGTGTTGTTCATACATAATTTCATAATACGGAATCTTCAAATCCGCTTGGGGATTTTGATTATCCCAAAATCCAACAGCTACATAATCGCTTGCCCATACATCATATTCTATGCCTGCTGGTATGGCGACATATTGCTTTATATAACGTGCTGTACGTCTGGGGCCCTGATCGACCACATAGCTTATTTTCAGATATTGTGCAGTGTGACCTTCAGGAAAAGTGAACTTTCTCTTCCTTAATCCTCCCCACATGTACGGAGGAATAACTTCAGGTGTCTTAGATTTACTGTAGGGGGAATATCTACTAGCAGATGCATCCCCAGTTTCGGACTGCGAACTTAATTCTGTAAGAGAAGAAACAAA
The DNA here is from genome assembly GCA_932178445.1 of Andricus quercusramuli. NCBI lineage: Eukaryota > Metazoa > Arthropoda > Insecta > Hymenoptera > Cynipidae > Andricus > Andricus quercusramuli. Next base: position 13,561 of record CAKNXH010057406.1, read on the forward strand.
ATAGAAATTGATGAATTTTCGAATTTAACAAATTTTATTTGCAATCGATTAAAATTTATATTCTTCTTCTTATTTTAAATTTTGTTAACGTCCTACATGCAAATTCAAACCATGCATCCTTGAATGTCTCATTACAAATTTAAAAATGAAAAGACTCTCTCCGTTTTTCAAAAGAAGAATTAATAAAGAATAAAGAAGACTTTTAAAAATGCCAAATGAAAAATGTTGTATTTTAAACACCCAACAAGATTATCAGAACAACTCTTTGAATTTTCTTGAAAAACCGAACATTGCATTTTGCGGTCAAAGTATACAAGATACAAAAAAAGGATTCGTCAAAAATTGTGCACTCAAAAAAGATCTACACAATTTTTATAAATCACTTTTCGGAAGGCCGCGTAGTTTTTGTTTTATTCGTGAAAAACTGCCTTTCTATTTTTTAAGATTGATATTTTTTAGTTGAAATTTCTCCTTTTTTGGTAGGAAAAAATAATTTTCTTGGTTTAAAATTTCGTTTTTGTTGTGTAAAAATACATCAGTTTCGTGGAAAAATAATTTTTAGCTGAAGTCATAATTTTTTGCTGAGGTCATATTTTTCGTATTTAAATTCAATTTTTGTAGAGAACATTCGTCTTTTTGTTTAAAAATTTTTTTCTGTATAAATTTCATGTTTTTTGATTCAAATATAAACTATGAAACTTTTTTTGGGTATTTATATTTTTAAGTTGAAAATTCAACTATTATGTTAAAAATTTAATTATTTTGTTGAAAATTCAAGTGTCTTATTAAAAATCCATATTTTATAGTAGAAAAGACATTTCTTTGTTTAAAATAAATCAATAAATTTGAACATTTTAAATTTGTACCTGAAGTACTGTTTTATTCCGTTTATAAAAGATTCTATGTTGAAAGTATTACAAGATTAAAATGCTGATATTTGAACACCCTGCCCAATTCTACCAGCAATATCTAGTAAAACATTTTTGGCAAATAAAAATTACGTACAGAAAGAGTGGGGGAGGGTAGAAATATTTTGTTGCAGTTTGTTACAGGAGGGAGGGGAGTTTGTTTTTATTTGATTAGTTACAAAAAGAATTTTATTGCTGTTTTAAATCTATGACATTAGAAAACATTATGCATAGAACCTTTCTCAAGTTCTTCTTTGCTACATTTTTAAATTATTTTTCAATTAAAATTAGCAAAACAAATTGACAACTTCTTACCGACAATATAAGAAATTTTATGTGCTTTTATATTATTTTATATATACTATATTGATATAGTAATATTATAAGAAAGTTTAATTGAGATTTTTTGTCCTGCGTAACAAATAAAACAACATTTTATATAAATGTTGTGCGTACACTTTTCAAAACATGTAATATAAAGAGACAGTATTGTTTGGTTCATTGATTTTAATATAAATTTGCAGTATATATTTGTCTTGAAAATATAAATTATAGAATGACTATATACGAGCGAAGTTTATATGTAAATAACTACGTATATATTTATGTTATATAATATACTCGATTGATCAAATGCGAAAGAAAACTTCTAATCATAAAAGATCGGCTTTGATTACATATTTGATACAATGAGTATTACAATGAGAATTATAACATAGGTACATAAGAAAGTCGTTTGTAATAACTTCACTCGTATTTTTCTTCTATTTATATTCTCAGGACAAATATATACTACACATTTTATATTAAAATTAATGAACCGAAAACATTTTTTCAACCCCTTGAAATTTTCAGTTACAGTAACTGAAAATTCCTAAACTGTAACAGAATTTTCCGAAACATTTAACTGAAGCTGTATGCAGTTACCGTTGCTGAAATTTCTGTTACAGTTTAGGAAAATTTAGAAACGGTTTCTGCATAAAGCTTTAGTGACGTGTCCCTGAAAATTCCTACAGAAATTTCTAACAGTGTAGTAAATAACTACAAGTGTGGGCTCACCACACCCACGACAACCAACAGCACGCAGTAGTATTATTTCCGAACGGACACCCATCCAAGTACTAACCGCGCCCAACACAATTTTCATTGGACCAGCCTATTTTAAGAAAAATCGAAAAAAGCATGATAAAAGTAAAAAAAATGTTTTTGATATTTTTCAAAATCAGTGGCAATTGTCAATTTTAATTGCTAGTAGATCCCGTACCAATTTTTACCATTTTAAAAGCCTGGTTTATTAGTTTTTGATTGATATTCAAAATTTCTCTAAACTCTTCTTGTTTAATTCAAATTGGATATTTATTTTTGAATTTCTAGCATATTACATACATGTCAAGTGGACATTTTCTACTTTGTTGCAAGCTTTGTGCTTCATTGTATATTAGTTGTGATACTTAACAAGAAAGTACAAGAATTTACAGTTTCTTCCTGAAAATATTTGTTTTGTTTTCAACCTAGGATAACAAATATTCAAATGTAATAATTTCTATGAAATTCAAAACAGTTCAGTTTGACCTGAAGCGCTGAAACTGAGATTTCTCTGTGCAATTTCCGAAAGATTACTGTATCCTAATATTATTCTATAGTTCAAACGTAAAACATTGTTCATAATAAATGCATGAAGACCAGTTACTTTCTCTGCATGTTAACTTTGGAGAAAGGAAGGCTTTTTTCGAAGGTGACAGAGCGAGTATGCACAGAAACTTTGCCGCCTTCATGGCATCTCTTTCTACTCTCTTACATTCAAGTGAGACGAGAAAATGACCTAATAAGTTTAACCAAAGCCTTCAGACGAGATAATTGGAAACAACAAACGTCAGAATGACTAAAGGCAATCTAAACCATCACTGCAGTGTGAGTGAACAATGGTTTCGAAATCTCTCTTTCTATCTGATCGTTTTGAAAATATAACTATGACCTGTCGTTGGAACATCATCGGACCCTCTCTGTCTACTATGTATGATAGAAAGAGAGATTTCGATACCTTCGTTTCGATTTCGATCGCACCTCGTTGTCTATCTCATATGGTAGAAAGAGAGGTCCGATTGACTCAAGGTATCCCAGTGCAACTGCTGTCACTACTCTCACTGGTCAATCATTTTCTGAATAAATGATAATTTTGATACAAATGAGCAAAGATCTGGATGACGCGAATTCTGCTCCGAAAATAATTAATAAAATGACAAGACGTATGCACATATCATTTAATTTTAATATAAGCATGAATTGTCAATTAGTGATACTAATGAATGAATATCAAATTACAAAAATGCTCTTTGAAATGGGTTCTTCGCTTCTCTTTTTAGGAGGCTCGGCACCATGCCCCCGCCAGGGTTTCCCGCGGTTCTACTGGGGCTCATCCAACAATAATTTTGTGGGGGATTCAGTCTAGTTTCCATGTATTCTTCCCGGAAAAGAGTATGTGATACACGTGGGGACAAAGACCTTACACTTGCGGAATTTTTTCAGCTCGAACCAAAGTTGATTGGAGATAACAATATGCAAAGAAATAAACAGTAAAAGTAAAAGAATCGTCGCAACAGTAGACCAAAGTTTCAATTTTCTGAGTAATTTATTGTATCCATTTGTCATTTCAATGCTTTTTGCCATGTTAGTGGTTTCCCTGCAAAACTTTTAGTTTTTTCCCTCATTTAGTGGGATATATTTGCGGTATCACGGAAAAAAGAAAGTATATATTTTTGTTATTGCATGATACAAATTTTAAAAAAATATCAATACTAGAAGGTTCAAAAAATTAATACTCCGTTAAAATTTGAACTAACTATGGACTTACATTTTATTGAATTTTGTTTTTAAATTATTGTGTCCATAAATGAGGTGTCGAAAAAAATCTTTTCATTACGACTCTTGCTATAGTGTGATTTTGCAAATTTTTGTGATGATAACAGAAAATTCAATTTCAAATTTTAAAAATAAAATATAAATACTTTTTAAAAACAATTTCTTAAACTGCAATGATTGACACAAGAAAAGGAATAAATTTTTTTTATCAAATTGACGTCGCTATATAATTTTATTTTAAGAATTTATTAGCTAAAATCTTGTTTGATATTTTTTTTAAAATATTTTTCCATCATACAGTGTAATAAAGGTTTTTGTCAAAGCTACATCGTAAAGATCTTTGAAGAATGTATAAATAATTATTCATAAACAATTTTTTAGATAATCTTGTAGTTTTACTCAGTGTAATTAAAAAAAAAACTTTGAAGAAATTTGTATATAATTTGATTAATAATAGTAACATTTTATATAATTTGTCAACTGCAGTATTAACCAAAGAGTAACTCTTTCAATTGTGCATTACGTACCTACGAGAAATGATGTAATTTTTGCAGATTCAATCAAATTTACTGATAAGGATCACCATTGTGTACCGAAACTTTGGAAACAATTCAATTATTTTCAATTTATTCGACCCTAAAGCCAAGAGTGAACATCAAAATTATCAAAGAAAGTCACAATCAATATACAATATTTTTATAAAATATATGCTGAATTTCTGAGAAAAAACACTAATCTAACCTAAAGTTGTTCAAAATCCTAAGTTTAATTTTTAAGTAAAATGATTTTTATTTGAATGAACCGATTTCTGGTAAAAAGGGTTAACATAACAACCTAAGCTTAAATTGTTCCAAAATTGTAAATCTTCTTTGAAACCTATATCGACATTTCCGGTGATAATCACTAGCCTAAAACCTATAATTAAACAAAAGTTTCAATCTTCTTCAAAATCTAATGATTTTTCATTAAAAATACCGATTTTTCACTAAAAAGACCAATCGTTAGTGTAAAACACCAACACAACCTGAAATGGTTAAAAAGTTCTAAATGTTCTTGGAAACGTTTGAAATATACTTAATTTATTTTAAACAAAGTCATGGGTTTTAAATTTAATGACTTGTGAAAAATACCGATTTCAGATGAAACACGTCAACATAATATAGTTTTTGAAAAATTGTACATATTCTTTAAAATCTAATAATTTTTTATTAAAGATACTAATAATTCCCAACGAAAAACACCAACATAAAACAACACAAAATGATTCAGAGTTGTAAACCTTTTTCAAAATCCTATTACTTTTCTGCAAGACGACCTTGATGATTCTCGTTTAAAAATGCTAATTTCCAATTTGAAAAAAATTACACAATCTAAAATTTTTTAATAAATTTCAAGTCTTCTTCGAAATATTATAATTTTATGATATTTGTTTCCTCCAGCGAAAAATACTAATATAAAACACGTGTAATATTTTCAATAATTTATTAGACAATTTGAAAGTTTTAATTTAATTGCCTGAGAGTAATGAATATTCGAAAAAGCACAATTCGCTTTAGGGAAATGTCATATGATTTTCATTCGATTAAAATTAAAAAAAAAACTCAATCTACTCCTTGAAAGGTCTCTTACAATTTTATTCATCACGTTTTTATTAAATATTTAACCTTATTCGCCGTTTCCAACTACGCAGTCAGTCATCATTGCAACTGTTTAACCTTATTCGCCGTTTCCAACTACGCAGTCAGTCATTATTGCAACTATTTAACCTTATTCGCCGTTTCCAACTACGCAGTCAGTCATTATTG
>CAKNXH010057407.1:10424-65139 GCA_932178445.1 Andricus quercusramuli
TCAGAATTTACCACCACCCCGAACCCTTAGAGTAGAGTGGAGACTCTTGGTGGGAGAGCCGCAGCGAGCGGTCTACACGTGTCAACGGAGCTGGACTCGAGAAATTTCCCCTCGCTGATGACCCCTGACTTAAATAGGAGGCAAACCACTTCATTACTGAATTGGACATTTTGAAAGATTTGAGTTCTTGTAAAATTAAGCTGTGGCTCACCGTGTCAAAAGCTTTAGAAAAATCAAAAAGTACCACAACCGTAATCTCCTTTTTATCGATCGCCATCTTAACAGCAGTAGTGATCTTAAGGGATGCTGTGAGTGTGCTATGTTTGGCTCTGAAGCCCGATTGCATAGGGTCTAATAATTTATTAGTATCTAGCAAATTTGTCAGTTGTTTGTGCACAATCCGTTCAAGTGGCTTTGATAACGCATTAAGCATAGAAATTGGCCGGAAGTCTTTAGTGCAAGTAGGATTGGTGATTTTAGGTATCGGTTGTCTTAATGCCTTTTTCCATATATTTGGAAAAATACAAAATTGTAAAGATGCATTATAAATCTCCAATAATATTGTGAAGAAAAGTATGCAGAGGTGAATTGGAGGTGGCACTTTGGAGTTGTGTCGCAATAGGTTTCAACATGAATGTAGTAAGGAATTCACTAGCAGAGAAATTTTTATCAGGATTTTCCTGTTTAGGTAAAATTAAACGCAAGCGCCTGAGAAGATGAAAAATGTTTGCTTTCTTGTTTTTTTTTCTGATTGCGTTAAAGTTAAATTGGTTGTGAGAGTCCCTAATTTTCGTCTGAACAAGATTCCGAAGCTTGCGAAATTCCGCTTGTGTACTATTCCTGGTTCTTCTTGGTAATCCACGTTTCGTGTCCCTTTTTCGCGTTAATTCTCTTATTTCTGCGGTAATCCATCAGGCCGTTTCCTTTCGAGAACGTGGTACATATAAAGGCGCGAATTCGTTAAATGCATGAGTCAAAATGGTAATTAGACCGTTTACCTTAGTATTCACGTCACGAACCGAGGATAAATTCGCCCAATCGTGTGATTTTAAATGATCCTGAAACTCATCTTGTTCATTGATAGTGTAAGATTTCGAGTCGGTGTAGGAGTAGGTTCAGGTGGGTGATTGCTGGACATTTAGTACTCAATGTTGATAATATCATGATTAGATAAGAACAGAATTGCATTCTGTGAATAGGATAGTACTTTGTCAAGGTCATCGGCAATAGTTAAGTCTATGCGTGTACTAGTAAAATTAGAGTGATGAGTGGAATCATGTGGCACTGTAGAAAGTCCCGCAGAGTAAATTACAGATTTCAAATGTTTAGTTAGATTAGTATTAGAATTTAAATTTGTGTTCAAATCTCCAGTAATTATTATGCTATTATAATCAGGTGTAAGTGTAAATATATCTGTTTCAAGTTCTTTACTGTAGTTAGCATTAGGATGTTTATAAATAACCCCAATTAGCGAACAATCACCCCCGAAATACACCTCAACAAAGAGAAAGTCAGCGACAGGATAATTAGCCTATGGCCTCACTCTTACTAGTGAGAGCGCTTTTGAGTGCACATTCTCAAATGCACCCACCTAGGTGGGGCAAAACTGAAACGACCCGAACCCGTTTTAGTTGTCTTCAGATACAGAGAATGCGTTTTGGGGAATATGAAAATTTCTTCTTGTGATAAAGAACAAGTATTTTTGTTGAGGCATCTTCTGAAGCACATAATCCTGGTAAAAATCAAGGATGAAAAAAAAAACAGTTATCATATACCATAACCATTATCACCAAAACTGTTCATTATTTATTTCATTTAGATTTTTACGAATGTGTCTGTCTGTTAGTCTGTAGATTTTTAGTTTGTTAGCACGATAACTCTCGAAAGAATTGATCGATTAGATTGTTCTTTGGTATACTCTTTTAGACGACTAAACTAAAGGTCAAGTTCGTTAGCCAGCTATTTTGGATTAAAATTCAAAAAGTGAGAGCATTTAAAAAATTTTTGAGATCATTTTTTTCAAAATTTAAAAATTACATGTGCGGCTGTCCATAGTACTCGGAAATTCGAACAATTTATCCTGATGATATTTTCCGATAAAATGAAAATTTTCAGGGTTACAGCATTTTCAAAATCCAAAAAAAGAAACGAAAATTAACATTCTCAGCCAAACAACGCACGATACGAAAAAAAGTCAAGATAAGAAAAATGTTTCTTTTTCCACGCCCTACAAGATTATCATAACGGCTTTTTGAATTTTCTTGAAAAATCAAAAATTCACATTTTTATTGCACAAAAAATAATTAAAAATCCAAAAATTCAATTTTACGGCTAAACTATGCAAGATACGACAAATGATGATTAAACAAAGTTTGTGCATAAAAAAAAGATCTACAAATTTGTTATTGAACACTTTTTGATAGGATGTGTAGTTTTTGTTTTATTCGTAAGAAATAAAGTGGGCACATTCTCATCAAAACTTCGCTTATTTCATTTCTTTTTTATCTCGTGTGTTTTTTCACAATATTTCATTGTTTTTATGTTTTCAATACTATTTCTAACGATTAAAACAATAAAATAATCATCATTAATGCTCATGGTACAGATGGCACCCTACCAACGGTTCACGACCACAGATAGGAGACTCTCAACTGGGCACGTGCACAGATGGGAGACTCCCTACTGTGCAGGTCTCAATTTGTGAGGGGTGCAGCTGTGCACGGAACAACCGAGCAGTTGCCCAACTGTGCACGTCGAGGGCCGGTGGTACAACTGTTCAGGCTCTGGGCTACTAACACAACTGTGCACGTCGAAATTTAGACGTGCACAGATGGTACCTTAGCAACAGTTCACGTGCACAGATGGAGACTCCTAACTGTGCACGTGCACAGATAGGAGACTCTCAACTGTGCACTTCTCCATTGATACGTTCGGGTTATCAAGACACAAGTCCACGTGCACAGATGGGAGACTCTCAAGTGTGCACGTGCACAGATAAGAGACTCAAGTGTGCACGTGCACAGATAGGAGACTCCCAACTGTACACGTGCAAAGATGGGAGACTGCCAACTGTGCACGTCTCAATTGATACGATCATATTATTGAGTTACAAGTCCACGTGCACAGATGAAAGACTCCCGACATTGCACGACTTAATTAATACAAACAGATTTTTCACTTAGACGTATTAAAATCATCAATTTCACTTAAAATGTGTATTCCTTCCAACTGTGCACGTTTCGATTAATAAAAAAATTTGTCATCCAAAAGTGTACGTTCGCAGATGGTACCTTCCCAACTGTGCGCGCCTCGATTGATACTATAATTTTTTGAATAAAAGTTCACGTGCACATATGACACCCTCTCATCTGCGCAAATCCCAATTATTACGATTAGAATTTTCATTTGAAAGTCCACGTGCACGATGGTATCCTTCCAACCGTGCACGTCTCGATTAATACAATCATCCTTTATCTATAAGTCTACGTGCACGAATGATACCCTTTCAACTATGTACTTCTCAGTTACTGCGATCAGATTTTTAACTTGAAAGTCCACGTGCACAGCTGGTACCCTCCCAACTGTTCACATCTCAATTCACACGATTAGTCATTTAATTAAAAGTCCACGAGTGCAGATGGTATTCTCCCAACTGTGCACATCTCGATTAATGCAATCATTCTTCACCTATAAGTCTACGTGCACATATGTTACCCTCTCAACGGTGAACGTCTTATTTAATAAAATTAGATTTTTCATTCAAAAGTCTACATGCACAGATGGTATTCTTCCAACTATGCACGTCTCGAATTATACGATTAGACTTTTCATTTAAAAGTTCACGTGCACAGATGGTATTCTCTTAACTGTGCACGTCTCGATTAATGCAGATACTCCTAACCTATAAGTCCACAGGCACAGGTGGTATCCTCCCAACTGTGTACACCTCAGTTACTGCGATCATATTTTCAACTTCAAAGTCCACGTTCTAATTGAATTAATCTTTTTTTCACCAAACATGGATTTTCACCCACTTCTAAATTCTTGGCAAAAAATTGTATTGTTTAAAAAAAAAGTCCGTCTCCCCGGGTCGTCATTCTTGCATTCTGAATTCTCAAGAATGTTTTTTCGATACATTCAATCTTCCACTTTAACAATATTGCAAAAAAAATTGAATCGGAATATTTTGCATAACAATGCAAATTCATTGAACTGTAGGCTTCTCCGAAAACACGCCACCCGTAAGTAACAAATTATTTTCTCATAAGCTGTTAGTCTCTAGGGATTTCAGTAGAGGCAATCTTTAAGGTTTTTCATGCAAAAAAAATTGAGTACTGTAAACTTTTTACTCAACTCTTACCTGGAAGCGAAAATTCAAGCCAACGTGTTCCAAATATTTCCATTTTCATTTTATTATTTTGTTATATTCTCACTTTCAGAAAATCAATTAAATTGAATCTAAGAAATAGCTAATTTCTTTAAATAATCTATTATCAATGTAATATTACAAGCTTATACTTTTTTATTTTAAATAGACCCGCGCTTTTCGGTACATGCACAGTTGATAAGTCGGGGTCCGTTATAATCACTGGTATCGCAGCGCAGCGAATCCCAATAAAACCTCAATCATGATGGAAGTTGTATGTTTAAACATTGTTTCTTGAATTTAAATCGAAGATTGGTCGATCAGAACTGAAACTTTTTTTTTGTGAAGTGAAGCACTAAGAGGATCTTGAAACGCAGTAAAATGACTATTTCGGAGGCATAAAAAAAGATCAAATTTAGTACTTACCTTTTTTGAATTCGTCTCTTTCAGCCCCCTGACTCTTTATTCAGAATACACGGAATCAAAGTGCCCTTGGATTTGACTATGGCCGCCGGTGGCGCTGATTGTCCATGAGACTATAATTCAATAAAGTACATGGAGGAAAACGCAGAAATTCAATGTTCTCCAAATGAAAACTATTTGATCAAATTTTCTTCTATGAGGCATTAATCTAGATACATTCAAATATTTTATAAAGCAATACTCACTACAAAAAAGGATGAAATGTTCGCGTTTTTAAGGGAATTTCGCTTTGATGTATAGCGAGAAGTTGAAATCGAAGTTTCATATAATGCAGTGATATCAATATTTACTGTTATTATTAAGAATGAATATTATATTACTATCTCTTTCTGTCCCCTCATTTTTCTCATCCTTCTCTACAAAACTATGTTTTTCCGGCGGCGTTCTGTACATTTTTGGATTTTTCAAGCTTGACCGTATATCTTCCTTGTCTTCACTGCTTCCCCTCTTCTCTCTCTTCCTTTTTATAAATGCCTCAATCGACCCCACGCTCTTCGCCCTCAATCTATCCTTTTCTACCGTTTTCCTATACTTTCCCCTTGCCCTCCTTTCTTTGTTCTCCCCTTTCGGTGTACTGAAAACTTCCTGATCTGAATCCCTGCTTTCCTTGCTAGTTTTTGCTTCGCTAGCCATGAATCCAATTCAAACGATCCCGCCTTCTATCGTTCTCTGTCTCCATCTATCGTCGCGTCTACCAGCCTTGCCTTTCTCCCTCTCTACCCTGCCCTGCTACGACCAACCTGGTCCTCCCACCCTGTCACAAACCTCAAACCCACCTAACCTCAACTTCCACACAAATCTGTCCTGATCCCCAAAAATATCCTCACCCCCTTGCTAATCTTTCAATCTCTCAATCGATCTCTCACAAACGAACCCCTCTACATACATCCACAATCCACTCACCTCAAATTTCACCACAATTTTCAGAAAAACTCAACACCAAATTTCACCGTTGCCACACACTTTCACGCGGGAAAGGGAAGTATGTTATATTACTATCATAACATTATTATTTACAAAGAATAAATCAAGTACATTTTCACTTAAATATTTCTTAAAATTATAAAACAAAAATACTAGAATTAAATCCAAAAGTGTATATGGACTAACTAACTATAGAATTTTAATGATAATAATTCGTTTTGAGTCAATCTTCAAATTTCTGGTAATAAATATTGATTTACAAAGTATTTCGAACTTTCTAGATTAACGGCTACTGACAAAATTGGATAAAATAGTTTCTATTATCGATAAATTGAATTTTTACGTTTTTTTCATGCATTTTATTAAATGTTGACAGGAGGCTAAGGTGGAATTCTGATACCCTTTAATCTAGTTGATCGAACCGGAAAGAGAGTGGCGACTGTCGATAATCGAGAAGTCGGAAGTTCTTGATTACCGAGTATTACCCCTCTTGTTCTGACACATAAGATGGAAAGAGATAGTTGCAGTCGATTGGGAGGGTACCATCTGTACACGTGGAATTGTAAGTTTAAAATCTGATCGTAGTAATTGACACGTTCACATTTGGGAAGGTACCATCTGGGTATGTGCATTTTTAAATACCTGTTTTTATTTTTTAAATAAAGATTCTAATTCTATTAACTGATACGCGAGCAGTTAAGAGTCTCCCATATGTGCACGCGAATTTGTAAGTTGTGCATCCTATCTTATTAATTGAGATATACACAGTTTCGAGGGTACCACCTGTACACGTGGACTTGTAAGTTCAAAATCTGATCGTATCAATTGAGACGTGCACAGTTGAGAGGGTACCATCTGTACACGTGGACTTGAAAGTTGAAAATCTGATCCCATTAATGAAAACGTGCACGGTTAAGAGGGTACCATCTGTGTACGTAGACATTTGAATGAAAAGTCGGATCCTATCAATTGATATGCGCACAGTTGTGAGTCTCCTATATGATGGGTCAGCGGTCGAAACCTGTTAACTCACATTTTTTTCGAAATCTACTTTTTTGCACTTTATTGAAGTTTTTTAATATGCGACCACTATCCTTCCAGCCGCATGTCGAAATAATAATTTTTTTATGAATTTTTAAAAAACGCGTTTCGGTATCTGCAGCACTGGTCCGCGGTCTAAACCTGTTAACTACTTATGGCGGCTTAGGAGAATTTGTGTTTTCAATCCGTTTCGCTAAGATAACTCGTATAAAAAGACTGGGGGGACCGTGTGACTGGGTGTTTTTCATAGTGTGTGAACGTGTGAATCGAGTCTTGGAGCTGTATTGACGTCACGTTTGCCAGTTTCGCCTATGCGTTGCCTCGAATGTACACACACGATTGCCGCGCAATTGTTTACAAGCGATAGTAAGCAGTGGTAAATAACTTTTTTGATTCATACAACTAGTTTTCATGTTCAGCATTGATCAACGAACATTTTGATACATAACGCTTGTCTGTAGGTCTACCGAGAGCACAGGAAAAATGCGAACGAGGGAAAAAAATCAAAACGCTCGCGCACCAGGAGCAAGCTCCTGCAGATAACAGGCTAAAACCGCGGGACCCTCTTGCAGATAACATACGTACAGATTCAAACCGCTGTAAAAAGTTTAATTTCATTAGAATTGTTATAAATCTTATGTATATTATTGGTATTGCGGTCTTCAACAAAATAAACTTGGAGGTTTGAATAAATCTTCACAATTTTCAAAATGAAAACGTTTTTCCGTCGCTGTATAAAATTTCTAAAATGTCACTTAACAGGTTTAGACCGCGGAATCTTCATGTGTGCATGCGGACGTGTAAGTTAAGCGTGTTATCTTATTAATTGATACGTGCACAGTTCTGAGGGTACCATCTGGGTACGTGGACTTACACAAATGTCTAATCCCATACTAATTGATGCGTGCACAGTTGGGAGTCTCCCATCTTTGCACGTGTACAGTTGGGAGTCTCCCATCTGTGCACGTGCACAGCTGGGAGTATCCCATCCATGCATGTGGACTTGTCAGTTGAAAATCTCATAGTATTAATTTAAACGTGCACATTTGGGAGTCTCCCATCTGTGCACGTGGACTTGTGTGTTGACAACCCGAACGAATCAATGGAGAAGTGCACAGTTGGGAGTCTTCTATCTGTGCACGTGCACAGTTGGGAGTATCCCATCTGTATACGTGGAGCTGCAACTTTCAAATCGAATCGTATTATTTGAGACGTGCACAGTTGGGATACTCCCAACTGTGACAGACAGACAGAGATTATATCGTCAATATCACTTTATAACATTAGTGATCTAGTATATGATAACTGTTTTTTTTTCATCCTTGACTTTTACCAGGATTGTGTGTTTCAGAATATGCCTCAACAAAAATACTTGTTCTTTATCACAAGGAGAAATTTTTATATCCTCCAAAACGCATCCTCTGTATCTGAAGACAACTAGAACGGGTTCGGGTCGTTCCAGTTTTGCCCCACCTAGGTGGGTGCATTTGAGAATGCCCACACCTAGTTCGGTGCACTCAAAGTCGCTCTCACCTAGTTCGGGGCATTTATAAATGCCCAATTCTAGGTGCGTGCGGTTTAAACGCACATTGGGCGTTTTCGGGTTCGGAGCCTAACATATATAAAGACAGACCCCCCCTTCTCTCCTCTCTGTCCCTGCGAAAGAGCATGTAACCCTCCAAAAACATTGCACTCGAAGGGATGTCAGGCTCATAATTGTTTGATTAATCTTATGATTTTTTTAAACAATTTTAATAAACAAATGCATTAATCGGGCATTTTTCGGCAGAAAAAATCGTTTTTTACAATGCCAGTCCTTTTAGTTCGGAACTTCATGACAATTTCAGCAACATTCATAATTAGTTAATAAATTTAATGATTTTTTCAAAGAAATTTAATTTAAAAAATGCATTAATCAGGCATTTGTCGACAGAAAAATTCGTTTTTTTTTTATGTCAACTTTTTTTGTAAGGAACTTCATGATAATTTCAGCAAAATTGAGAATTTTTTTCATTAATTTTATGATTTTTTAAAACAAATTTAAGAAAAAATGCACTCAGAAAAAAGTTTGGTTGATTCTGAAAAAATTTGGTTGGATCAAACAAATAAATACATTGCTATATGGTCAATCAAATGCTTGGTTGATTCAACCAAATTTTTTGATTAATAAAGTTTCTTTGATTGTGATAAATATTTTGGTTGATTGTAATAAATATTTTGATTAATCCAACCAAATATTTTGGTTGATTCAGACAAATATTTTCGTTGTTTCGTTCGATCAAAATGGATCTAGATCTTTACTTTCAACTAATTGTATTCTAGGACAAAAGCTTTTGATTTAAAAAACTGTTGATAAGGATCACCTGCAGCATCATAAAACCGAACTATCACGCAATTTGACAGAAAAGCTTTTTCCATACATTTGTGTGGGGTTCTTTAATCACTTATGAATTTCGAGGTTAGATTGCCTGTATACCTGCACACAGCCCCATGCCACTTCTCTGTGGAGGCCTGTGGAAAATATTGTCATGAGAGTTGACGGTCGCCGTGTGGTGGCGCCAGCTATGCAGTTGGCTTAGAATTCAAATAATGCAAGACAAAAGTGTTAAAATAAAATCGCAAAATTCGCTGCTTTTAGACGTAAATCCCAATGCATTCCTACTAACTACAACAAATTATTATTCATGCGCAATTAAATCAGACAAATCATTATTTGTGTCTTTTTTAAATATCCGAAAAGAAAATTGTCTAAACTTTATAATATTTTTTATTATATTATATAATATTTATTTTATTTATTTATTAATTTAAATTCATTTAGGATTTTCCAATATTTTAAAACAATTTTTTAATAGAAAATAATCAACTTTGTATATAACTATATATAAATTTCTGATGCCTCTTAGTATTTGTATATAAGTCTTTTCTTAATGAATAATTAGTATCTAGTATATAAAATATTAAATATTTTAACAGATTCTATTGAATATTTTAAATAAGTATATTTCCTCCGAGGTTTGGGAGCAGGTTTTTCCTTTTCGTAGGTGGCCTGGCATACGGCGACTGAAAGAAAACTTTGAATCAGCGCAGGTTCCCTTATTTATTATTAAATTTATTATTATTTATTATTATCATATGTTATTTCTAGTTCAAAAAATGAAACTTGTTTGAAATTATTTATAAAATCGAGGAAAATATGTTAATGTTAATTATAACTAATTTTGGAAAAGAACTCTAGGTGAACTTTTGAAACAAATATTTCGGGTTTTCTTTATTTGACAATAACTATTTAGAGTTTAATGTTTTTCTTTTTTCAGGTAGAAGTTGCAATTCTTATTTAATTCTGATGCTGTAGGGCTTATTTTATTTCTTAAGATTCTCTGCAAATCTTATTGGTACGTTTTTATTTTAAAAAATTTATTTCTGAAAACCTATTGTTCACAAGAATCACAATTTCATAAATCCTAAATAAAATTTTTTCAATAAAAACGTACCAATGACATTTGCAGAGAATCTTTTAAGGATTAAAATAAGCCCTACAGCATTATGATTAAATAATGTTTGCAACTTTTACCTAAAGTGAGAGATAAAAACATCAAACCCTAAAAACTATTGTTAAATGAACAATGAAAATTGTATTGTAAACAATAATAATGTAATTGTAAACAAGTATAATGAAAATTCCCTTTTTGTCTTAAATTTTAAGTTAAATTTCATAATAATAGTCAAGCCGAAAAGCAAATTTTTAAATGAATTCATTAAAATTAATTAAATTTGTTTACAATGTATATTTTTGGTTCACTTTTTCAAACTTGAAAATTTGAAAATCAGAGTCATTTTAAGCAATTTTAAGCTAGAAATATTAAAAATTGAACGATTACACTTTTGACATAAACGGAACACTTATTAAATCAGAAGTTAAGATATTTTTATTTCAAATAGTTAAAAAATCCTTGAAAAGCTTCAACATTTTATTTCAAGATTTTGAAACATCTACACATTGTTTTACATTTTTTCAAATTATGAATTAATTTTTAAATTTTTCAGACCTTCTAAACATCTTTCAAAATGATTCGAATTCTTCCTAAAATTTCGTTCAAATCCTGCAAAATAAAAAATATTTGCTTAAAATCTTCCAGATTCATTTTCGACAATTTCAGAAATCTTTTTAAACCTGTTTAAATATTCTGTTAAAATTTATTTTTCAAAATAAAAGGTCATTTTCAATTTTCCTAGAAATCTTGAGAAAATATTTCTTAGTCTTTTAAAGCCTTTCACAATTCATAAAAATCTTCTAATTTTTTCGTTCGAAACGTGCACAAATCTATATTTTGTTTTAAATTAGGCCGTGGGCTATTTGTACCGAAATTTCAGTACGAATAGCCAAATTTTGTCGCTTTACGCAGACACTTTGTATAAATTATTTAAAATCATTTCAAATTTTAAATTGAAACAAAATTTAACTCACTTGAATTTTTTCTAGGAATAATAATAGGTGTTCAATATTTATTATACATCAAAATTCAATAATTTGACTTGCAAATTAAAATTTTTGGAATACAACAATTAAAATTTTAATGTTCAAAGTTTAGTTTTTTGTTTAAATTTGAATATTTGATTTACAATTACTGATTTTAAATGAACAGTCAAAAAATTCTAAATATTGAGGTATTGTTGTTTTTCATAATTGAAAAAATTCCAATTTTAAAGTTTCAACTTTTAGACTAAAACAATAATGTTAAATTTAATAAAAGTCTTTAAGTATGAATATATTGTTTTGAAGTTATTTTACAATTTTATATATTTTATAAAGTTTTAATCATGCATTTACATTTGTTTAACTACTAAGACTTTCAAATTTAAACAGTTTAATCTTTAACGTTAAAATCTTAAAATGATAAAATTTTGAACGGATTTCGCATCATCTTGTAAAATTAATTATTATTCACTTTTTAATCTTTAATGCACAGTTGAATTTTAAAAATTATTATAATTTATATCCACAGTTGATCAATTAAAAAGATTTTTTATCAAAATTTTTTGATCCCAAATGCTTCTAATTTAAAAATTTGTAGGTCTTTAAAACTGCATTTTTGAATTCTTTTAATGGAAAATGTACGCTTAACAATCAAAAACTAAAATAGAAAATTTTCAAGTGAAAGATTTTTGAATTACGCATTGTAAACTGAATGATATAATTGAAACAGATAAAAATTCAACTAATTATTTTGAAAACTGTTAAAATCAAACTGAGACCGATTTTTTTTCTAAATATTTGTAAAATTCCCGATAAAAAATAAATTCACTGTCATTTCCCGGTTTTATAAAATTCCCGGTCTTTTCCCGGTTTCCCGGTCCAGCAGTCACCCTGAAAATATATTAAGATATCATTTATTTATAATCTAAAGTTCGAAATTTCAAAACCGTGGATATTTTGGAACATCTGTAAATACATGCAGATTTTTACATCTAAAAGCAGTTTTCCTCAGTTTTCTTTCGCTTAGAGGATGGAAAATGTCGCAAAGATAATTAAAAACACTCAAAGATTATTCAATACTGTCAGTAAATTACTTTTAATGTGTTATTAAATTCAATTTTATCATTTTGCCATTCATTTGCAACGATCATAGGCCAAGTGCATAGCTGGCGCCACCACACGGCCACCGTCAACACATAGTACATTTTCAACTCAGAGTTCCAGGGGGCTGCCTGCACATGTGAATCCTGCGAACTGAAGGTAGTACCTACGTTCAAAATGTTCTGCACGTTTCAGACCCAAGTTTTTAAAAAACTTCGACTTTTTTAGTGTCAATTTGTTCGTATCACTCATTTTTTTACTAATTCGCGACACGACGCACGATGAAAAAATTTTCGACACGCAAAGTGGTCACCGGCATGGGCTGACATAATCTGTTTCGGTGTGTTTAGTATAGTCAATGGAAGTATTTGGTAGAACCAACCAAATTATTTTGTTACATTAACCAAATCATTTTCTAATAAATAAGATATTCCACTCAACACACTTATTTGATTGAATCAACTAAACATGCCCAAATAAATAATTACTTTGACTAGACCAAATTAATTCGTTGTGTTTTTTAAAAATAACCAAATGTTTATTCGCGCTGACCAAATTTTTAAGTTTCAACAAACAAATTAGGTTGAACAAACTGTTTTGTTGAATCAATGGTATAAATTTAAATGGTATAAAACTCAATCTTTTCTCTGAGTGCATTTTTGGGGTATCTGTCGCAGGAAAAATGATGAGAAACCTAAACTGGAAAGACCGACATTGAAAAAAAAAACTTTTTCGTCGACAAATACCCAAATCATGCATATGGTTATTAAATTTGTTTAAAACATCATAGATTTTATTAACTAAGTGTGAGTGTTAACGAAATTATTATCAGGTTCCCAATTAAAAAGACTGACATTTAGAAAAAAATAACAATTTTCCCATCAACAGATGCCCGAATAGTGCTTTCGTTCATTAAATTTGTTTAAAAAAATATATATAGTTTATCAACCAATTATGAATTTTGCTGAAATTATCAGGAAGTTGCTAATTAAAAAAGTTGATATAAAAAAAACTAATTTTTCTGTCGACAAATGCCTGATTAATGCATTTGTTTATTAAATTTGTTTAAAAATCATAAGAACAATAAAAAAATTATGAATTTTGCTAAAATGATCATAAAGTTCCTAATGAAAAAAAATTAACATCGAAAAAAAACGAATTTTTCTATCGAAAAATGCCTGATTGATGCATTTGTTTATAATATAAACAATTATAATCTTAAGAAATTTTTTTTATTATAATATTGTTTCCATTCAAATTTCTTGCCATATAACTTAAAAAACGTAAAATTATGGATAATCGTAGAAAACATTCTTTCAACAAATAATTTGTTTATAAAATGTTTTTTATTCATTATATGATATTGGAACATCTTCAGCTAATGTTATTGTATGGAACTTAGGCGATTTCAACAATTTTCCTGTTATTGACGAGCACCAGGAACGTCAAATAGAAAAAATGGCCATTTTTTCGTCATATTTGTTTATTTATAAAAAAAATAAAAAGCCTAATTTAAAAATCAGGCTGGACAGCTCGCTTAGAAATATTAGCAGCTTTCTTTTAAATTTTTTTTTGTCCAAATCGGTCAATATTTGTGGGCTGTGCGCCACTCTGCGCCGATTCCAAAAAGTCATTCACTTTAATTTATTTGCAAAATTTATCATGATAGAACACCTATTCTAAAAAAGTAGGTTTTCCTCTATAAACAAGAACAACGTCCAAAATAATATCACTGTGCATATTGCTAGCAAAGTTGTAGTACTCGAAAAATGTAAGAAATTAAGCAGCTGTCTCGGCAGCAGTAAGACATGCTATCGACAAATGATTCGAGTTTCTAAAATAACAAAAGAAAAAAGCTACACTTCCTATAACGGGAGACGGTATCTTGGTTGGCACTTGGCACGACTCAGTTGGTACCGTTGAGTCATCATGAAATCATCCTAAACCTCATTCTCTCTGTGACTAAGTGAGAGTCTTTAGGTTCACAAACTCAATTTGAATTCTTGCATTCGTTGATGAAACCCTCGACTTTTGACGATAACTGGTTCTAATACAATTAGACTCATAAATAAATAACTGATAACAGGAAACTTCATCCATACACCACCATCTTCAACAAGAGCAATGTAAATTAGCTTGATCTCTCTATCATGAAAAACTTAATGGCGATCATACTGATCAATGATGATGCAGAATTTTTCTATTGATATCCATGACGCACTGAAGTCTCACATACATTCGACTTACATATTATCATTGCGTCAATGAATCAAGAAGAAAATGTCCATTATTGACGTAAGGGTCATTTTTGTAATTTCAGACCACCGCCTTACTTAAAAGCCTTACGTATTTAATGGCTCTCTTAAGTAGTAGTACAGTTATCACAGGTTGTCGCTTATTCATCCTTTTTCACCCTTTCGTCAATTGACGAAGTAAAACCTTATTTAAAATCAGACGAAACATACTTCACCGCTAACGTGCTTTATTCTGCTTCAAGAATTCGAATAAATCAAAAGTATCCGAGGAATTCAAAAAAATCTAATTGAACTCAAAAGATTCTAAAGAATTAAGAAAATTCAATTGAATTCAAGTAGAATTTCAGAGAATTCAAATATGATTTTAAAAGTTTTCGTAGACACTTCATGCATATAAAACATTCAGTGTCTTGTATGTATGAATAAAAAAACAATCCAATTTTGGAACAGAAAGGAAGTCCAGTGCTTTTTGGTTCCCATCAAATCGGCTTCCTCATGCAATGTTGCCAAATTTCACGCCAATTTTCGGCTAAAGGTTGATTTACGCCACTCCAAATAAAAATTATTATGTATTAATCGGCTTTTAAATTTTTGTTGGAGTGACATTTCTTGCGCTGATTAACCAATGAAATTAATTTAAAAATAATGTATGTGATTGTTATAAACATTTTTTTAAACAAAAACTAAAATTTATCATTTTTACATACAAAAGAGACGTTTTTTTCATTGAAATTATCCGACAATAAACTGCTAGTGGTTCAGAAACTGAATATGAGGCACTAAATAACCATTTCTGTAAAAAAATGTCACAATCTACCGTTCGTTTGTAGAAAATAGTACGTTGTGTATCGAGGGCGTAAAGAAGGCTATTTTGACGGATTAGCGACGGTGGTAGTCGTACGAGGCAAAATAGCCATACGCCCTTGATACACACCATACTTTTTGTCATACCCTCATTGAAAACTGGCATGTAAAGCACATAGAGGGTGTTTGGTGTAATTGACAATTTTAGATTATAATAACATGAAGAAATAGTGTACTTTGCAAAAGAGAGACTGTGGGGTCCAGCAAAACAATTTTGTTTGAAGATAAAGATAATTTCCTCCATAGTCTTCCTTGCTTGGTGCAGTGTATGTGTAGCGGGCGTAAAGTTTTATGTAGTGGGCTTAAAGTTTCATGTAGCGGATGTAAAGTTTCATGTCGGCCCGGCAGCGGAGTGTGCATGTGCGAACGTCACTGGGCTGGAAGCGGCCACATTATGGCTTCACGTGCATGCAATGGCTTGTTTTCAAGGGGAGTAGGACAAAAAAGTTATTTTTTCTCTAATAATTTTTGTGATGAGCTTAATTGTGATATTGAACCAAGTAAATTGATTAGCAGTTGATATATCAGTTTGTTATAAATGATTTTGTAGGCAAACACTATAATTATGCTTATCATTTTTGCATAGAAAGAAGACCAGCAAAGTGGAGTAACAATTGATATTTATAATAATAATGATAAGATTATTATAAAAAACTTTGAATAAATAAATTAAGATTCATCACTTGAATCAATCTTGGATTCGAATTGTTCGAGTAGTTCTTCGATTTGTTTATCAAGTTGGTTTTATATCACAATTAAGCTTTAAAAAATGATTAAAGACAAAATAAATTTTTTTACGATTAAACGGCAGATTGTGACATTTTTTAACATAAATTTTTAATAACTATTACGTAAGTTTTTATTTAGTGTCTCATATCCAGTTTCTGAATCACTCTATATTATTCACGTTCGATGAAGCTCGAAGTATATAAATGCCTTTGAAGACAATCGTAAATCACTTTTGATCAGGAAAATCTATTTAGTTAGGAGGAAAACTCATTTATTGAGAATTTATTTATAAAATTGTTGATTAAAACAGTAAATTTTATTTATGCTAATGTTTCGTTGAAAATTGTGACTTTTATAAGTAGTCTTAGCAACTACCGTGAACAAAAATTCTACAAGAAAAAAATACTAATAAGAATTTGTTCATAAAAATTGAATATAATGATTAAGTTAAATATTAGTAGGGTTATTTCTGGTCTTTGAGTGCAGGTGCAATAATTCAGGTTAATAGTAAGTTTCTTTCTGTATTTTTACTTGAGATAAAACTTCACAAAGCAGAAATAGCCAAATTTACCAGTTTATTTGCTTATATGTTGTTTCTCTGTAAAAAAATTAACAAATCGCAAACCACAGTTCTTCTAAAAATTTAATAGCATTTATTCCAGACCACCGTGCACGTGCCCGATTTGAAATGATTAGATCCGGGAATATTTCGTTTTCATTACTAGTCTGCCGTGTTTAAATATCGCGCTCATAGAAAGTGTATGAAAAACAAAGTCCAACTAATAAAATGTTGATAAACAATGAAGCATTGATTTACATGATTATTTAACTTATATAACATTTCTTTCACTTAATTTTTAAGAAAAGTTTTTTTTCCACATTTTTAAATTACAGTAGTTAGTGAGATGACTGAGTAGCGTTAAAAACCTCTATTTGTCTGAGAAGATAAATATACATATTTTTTTTTAACTTGAAACATCCCCAAAAAAGGTGTCAGGAAATCGCTAAATTTAAAGTTATTAAAATTTGTTTTATTTGAAAATTGCTTTTGCATAACAATTAACAAGGCTTGGTGTTTAAGACCCTTAACATATAGACACCCATGCGCATTGATTCGCAGATTGACTAAGAATAAGTGAATCCTCATGTCAAAGCGACGCATCCGCATGGTGTGATCATCACTCTAGTACCCTTAGAGTTTAAACTATCATCGCTGAGTTAACGCATCTGTTTTGTGTATGACATAAAGATTGCGGCCTGATGCCAGAAGAAGAGCTGGACCTGGTGAAGAGCAGCAAGAAGAGCAAGGCTTCCACATTGTCTTCGCCGACGAAGGAGCGTGAAAACAAGATGCCCTTGAGTCGCCGTCAACGAAAAAATCGTACCCGAGTCCCGCGAGATCATCTTGGAGAACGAGAGGAGGATCACCACGAGAGCCCTAGTGATTCGCCCATCTTAAATCGAAATCGACGCCACTGGCTACAACGGCATGATCGTCACTATCAGGACGCGCCTGATAGGAACACTTCTTCATGTTCCGAAAAAAGTAAAAAGCAAAATGACCTCCAACTTCAATCGAAAGAGTCGAAAGATACTACAAAAGTCAAAAATAAAAGTAAAAACACTCTTACAGACGTTTCAACAATCAGTAAACGCAAATCCAAGAAATCGTATCTGAGTCCTCAAAGAGAGAAGTTGAAACATTTGAACGATGCGACGCTCGAGTGTCTACTTCGCGGATACTCTCTCAGCGATGAACAAATGTCTCACGGTGGATATCCTATCCAGTACAAGGGTAGACCTAATTACGCGCTTATTCATAGCTATCATGGTCTCCTAAACCACCGCAGTCGAAGCCAACGTTTGGATGTCAATGCCAGAGAGTTCGTTCCTGGAAGCACTCTGAGTTCCTGGAATGCGGTCGAAAGTGAAGCTGATAGTGGAAACGGCAGCGGAAGCTCGGTTGAGAATTCTGATCTGGAGCAGGAGAGTTCCTCCGACAGTGATAAGTGTGACAACAGTGAGTTATCTTCTTCGTCGTCTACTTACCAGGATCAGTGCATTTTACCAGGTCCAAACCTGTTAAGCAGAGGACGTCAGTCTGATGCCTACAGAGTTCAAAGGAAGTGCGCGCGTTGCTTCCTACATTTTTACATTGATGCTAGAACTGGGGAGTACTTTGGTGAGCAAGAGTGTGTCTACCACTGGGGCAAACGCCGAAATGGATCCTGGGAGTGCTGCCGGGCAAGGCAGTACGATGGAGTTTGGGGATGTACCACAGCGAAGATGCACGTCTGGACGGGCATCGTACCTGGAGTTACTAATGGACCTCTTGAAGGGTACGTTTCCACGAGATCCTTAGGCAAGGTTCCTGAGAATAGGTGTTATGGGGTTTATGGCCTTGATTGTGAAATGTGCTTCACAAATCGTGGACTCGAGCTCGCCAAGGTGTCTGTTGTTAGCTTAAACGGAACATTGGTGTATAATGAATTCGTGAAACCGGAGGCAGAAGTGATTGATTACAATACGAAGTTTAGCGGAATTACTGCCAAGGACCTGGCTAATGCCTCTAAAACTTTAAAGGATGTTCAAAATGACCTTCTGAAGTTCATTCATTCAGAAACAATCCTGATTGGGCATGGACTGGAGAACGACTTACGTGCTCTGCGTATTCTGCACGAAATGGTCGTTGATACTAGTTTTGCGTATCCTCATGACCTTGGACCTCCCTACCGAAGGAGCCTTAAGACTTTGTCACATATTGTGCTCGGAAAAGAGATTCAAACTGAGACTCACGATTCGATTGAGGATGCCAGAATGGCTATGGAACTCATGCTATGCAGACTACAGTTGGATTTGAAAGAGGCTGCTGGATACGGAATCTATCTCTGTATGAAGGAAGAGCTGCAAGAAATAAGGTAAGAATTCAAATGAATTTTCAACCTAATTAATTATTATACTATTTTATGAAATAATTATTCGAAGACAGCATTAACATTTTGTATTTTATTCATCATGTTTTTTTCTCCAAGACTATGCTAAATTAAAGATTTTTAAATGGTTCGATCCTTTTGTGTTAAGGATGTCGCAAACAGTTGACGACCTTGAACTTTTGTTTGAGGTATTATAAGGATAACAACATTAACTTGAAAAAAAAAATTTAATTTGGAATATAGTTTCATTAAAATGCTTTCTAATGGTTTGTATTATTAAATTAGAAAGAGGTCGACTGTTCCAAAGATGAGGTAATTGAAATTAAAATTTCCAAGGTATCGAAAATGCAACATATTTTACCTTAGCAGCTGAGCTTTTCTTACGATGTTTTGAAAAAGCTGAGAAAAGACCGACAGACACTCTGTGAAAATTTCAGAATATTTTACCGTTTAGTCTTTAAAGTAGAGCCCCGAAAGAATGAAAGAACAGAGTGAAGGTTGGACTCTTTCACACGCTTACAGTTGATAGATGTAAGTTGGAGCGTCATCAGTTGACTTGCGTGTGTTTGTTCATATGGGTAGCTCTTTGCATGTGTTCATCCTTATAATACCTTAAATTTCATACCGTTAGTAATTTGAAGTAAAAGTTATTCGGTCTGTTAACGATTGCGTATGCTTTTTTTTAATAACATATTCCGTTACTGATCAAACTAGTCAAGGGCATTCGCTGATTTGTAAGGAGGTTTCAAGGCGACCTGTGACCTTGATTTTTTATATCAGTTTTAGAGACGGTTGAAATGTTAAATAATTTTTTGAATTATAATTGGGATTACAATTGATGTCATCTTTTCTTTTTCCCCTTTAAAATCTCCTAATATCCTATTAATTGAATATTTTGTCCCCATTATTTGCTCAACTTCCGTTAAGTTCAATAGCACATTCCTATAAATTTCTCGAAATAATTCAAACTTCTTCATTTAAAGGGGTCAATAGTCCTTCCCTAGATTTTTCCCGTTCCAGGACGATTGACAAAAAAGTTGTGAAAATTCAAACAATGATGAGATATGTTTATATTTGTACATATATTGCTTATTCTGTTTCAGGTTCTGGCAATGTTTATTTTGTTTGAACTGCCTAGTTAAAAAAAAATTATTTAATAATAATAAAATTTCCCATATTTTTTTCTAAAATTCAACAACTAAACCACTGTGATCCCTATAGCTACCACTTAATTGTAAATGCTAAAAATCATAATGTTACTCTTGTCATAAATGGAGATTGAGTTTTAAAGCTGGTTAATATCATCTTAAAACTCTCTGAAATATTTCGAATAAGATTGCTTTGATCATCCAGCAGATATTATATTTTGAACAAACATCTGTCAACTGACGAATCAGTTTGCATTTAAGTATATTTAGGGTAAAATTAAAATTAAAAATCAAGGTTGGTACTGATCTTTCTTTTTCTGGAGTAAGAGAGAAACGTGAATTCAATTTCATTCAACTTTTGTTAAAAATATTAGAATTTTTCATAGCAGAATTATTATTTTTTGACAGAATTATTGACTTTTTTAGAAATATATTCAGATATTGCTATAATAAGCTGCTAAAAAAATCTGTATTGTTAAAGTAGTTGAAGCTAAATAATGTTTTATCTGTTAGTAAGTCAGTAATTGTTGAAAGTTTTAACAATTTAATTAAATTTTTCATAATAAAAGTATTCAAGTATTTTATGTTTAATCAAGAACCAGATAATATTGTATTTCATATATTTCAATCTTAAATTATTAATAAACTAAAATGATTTTTACGGATTTTTAACTTCCTCATATAGTGGTAAACTGAAGAATAAATAAAACACCATAACATTAAAGTTAATAGTATTAAGTGTTCAAACATCTAAAACGAAATATGTACTATAAAGTTATCAACTGTTTCTTTGACTATTACTATTTTTATAACTCGTTTAATGTTTGGAACCTTTGAATAAGCGAACATTTCTTATACATATATACATGAAATTGTTTTCCCCAGATATTGGCCCAGCTGCAAATTTTAATCTGAAAAGTGCTTTTCATATCTTGAGAAAATAGTAAATAAAATTTTGTTTTGATAAATTGACCCAAATACACATTTGAGATTCCGATATAAAAATGGTGTCCTCTTACATTTGTTACATCCTGAGAATTTTACTCAACCCAATTTTAGTTTCTATTCGCAGATCGAATTAATACCAAACTTCTTTTATATCCCTTCACGTAACCAGACACTTGCAAAATGTAAAATTATGTATTTTAATTTGTGAATCGCTCAGAAAATAAAACCTTTCTTTTTGCTTTATTTTTTACAGTCAGTGGCCACGACGCAGTTATTACTGTCAAGCGTAATACGAATAGACTTGACTTAACCGCACAAAGAACGAAACTCAAGGAAGGAAGGAAGAAATGGAGGGATGGGATCGAATCGAAATCCTCGCCAAGTTTGTATTCCGCCAGTGTTCAGTTCCAAGTGAAATCTGTGATAAGTTTACATGTACGCATACACTCGCACTCGTATGTCTCTAATGTATTACCCACCTGCGAAGGACACGTTGAAGTCGCATTTCGGCTCACTTCACTTGCTTGATCGCTCATTCACTCACATCGTCGCTTCATCTATCATCCTTTTTTCGTACCTGTACATAGATAATACTTTAGCGTTTATCATTACATTTATTAAAATACGTATATCAATACGTAAGTCTGTTTGTCGTGCCGCTGTACGTAAGAAGAATACGTATGATTCAGGAGAAAATAATTCGCAATCGAATTATTTTCCGTGGATTAGCAATCCACGGAAGAGATCCAAATAAAAAAGACTTGCTCTAACTAGTGCAGGGTGGCCGCTAGACCGAAAAATCGGGATAACCAGGAAATCGCATTAAATTATTTTTTTGATTAGATATTTGAAGGGGGCAGATTATAAGGAGGTAAGGGACAAAATGGCAATTTTACAGGAGAGGAAAAAAACATTCTGTAAAATCGAATTTGAGATCAAATAACTTACCAGTTATGTGGTAATATAGCACAAAGTTAACAAAATCGGGTTGACATTTTTTTTACACGGTCCGAGTAGTCTTTGGACAGTGATAAAAAATTAAATAATCAATTTAAAAAAAAAACTAAAAATATGTTCCGGAGATGTTGAGTTGTTGAATACAGGGGAAAAAGTTTGATGAAAAAAAGGTAATTCAGTTTTGAGAAAATTAGGTTTCAGTTTTGAGGTTAGAATTTTATCGCATCTGAAATTTGACTTCAAATCGCAATACAAAATTTAACTTTGAATTAAAAAAAATGTATGCTCCCGAGATATGGGTATGCTGAATACAGGAAAGAAAAGTTTAATGGAAGAAATTTATTTACTTCCGAGGAAATGGAGTTTGCAGGAGACGAAAAAGCGTGTGATTAGCGACACTGCGTATGCGCATACTGAGTGGGCGTAAAGTACTGAATGTCCCTTGCCTCTTTTTGTGCAACTAATTTTTTATTGCTAACATAAAAAATGCGATTTCAAACAAATTCTTTTAACAATATGTGTATTGGATTTTATAAGAATTTTTTATGCAAAAAAAAAAGTTTTCGGAAAAATGTCCCTTACCTCCTTATGATCTGCCACCCTTCATTTGTAAAAATTTCATTGGAAACACCTTTCCAATCACTTTAAATGTTACTAAGTTCACGTAGTGTGAAATTATGCCATTCTTAATGTTTTTGATTTGAAATCATTTTGAGTTTAAAAAAATCAATTTGTAAGATTTTCAAGTATGAAATCGATGAGTTTGCAATGCATAATTCAAAAGCCGTTTACTTTTATAATTTTTCATTTTCCATTCAGAGTTGAACAATTGAAAATTAAAATGGTTTGGTAATCAACAACTTCGAGGGTAAAACGTTTCAAGTCGATGAACTGCAAACATAAATTAAATAAATATTTTAATAATTAAACTATAATATTGAAAACTGAATAATAAATATCTGCGGCAAATTTGAAGAATGAGCAATTCTAAATATGTTCAGTGTTAAGCGATTTTCAAACTGAAACGTTAAAAATTACAATCGCAATCGTTGAAAATTATTGTTCTATTTCAGATCAAAAGTCTTAATACCTAAAGAATTGCAAATTTCGGATTGAGGCTTTATACATTATTTTCAGATTTTAAATAATTTCTAATCGTAGATTCATAATGAGGTGACACAAGTTGAAAACGTTTAAAATTGAACAATTTCTAATTAAAGACTTGACAAAATTGAGCAGTGTTCGCCTGTTCATTTAGAATGAACAATTTTCAATAAAGTGTTCAGAATGAAAGGATGAGAAACTGAACTGTTGAAAACTGTGCCGTTCGAAATTATTCAAAATTGAACTATTTTAATTGAGAGCCACAATAGTAGAATGATTTGTTTAATAATTGTAAATCGCTAGAAATTTTCCAAGTGCTAAATTCTTTATTTTTAGGTTTTCAATTTCAATTGTTCTACTTTGTAAATTTTTAATTTGTAACTAAAATTGTTCAACGTTTAAGCGATTCAAATTAAAATAATTCAATCTTAAAGAATTTCAGTATAAAAAAAGTTTTAATTTCACAATTATAACTTAAAAAGTGTTCCGATTGAAACAAAGTTAAGTACACACCATTCAATTTCGTAGGTTTACAGTTGAAAAATTTTCAATTTTGAACAGTGATAAGGATAGCGTGGATTGTCTTACCAGAAATCTGATAAATTCTTATCTTATAAAGTATGTACATACATTTTATATTATGACCATGAAATTATAATTTGTATTATCATTAAAATTTCTATTGTTCGAATTTAAAATATTCGTATTTTGAAAGTTTTGAGTTTTAAATATTCTCATTAGTTATACAATTTTGAAGTTTTCAAATTTTCACGCTTCCAATTTAAATATATTTGGAATGTTTCATTTTGAGGTAATGTTTAATTTTTAAGCCCATAGAAATAAATATATTCATATTAGAAGGCTTTTGCTTCATATCTATAATTCTATATACATTATTGCACGTTTGAACTTGAAATCTATGAATTTTAAATGTATCGAATTCACAATAGTTCCACTTTTGTTGCTTTATTTTGCCGTTAACTTTTGACTACTTTAAATCAAAAAATTGTTAGTATTAGAAGCTTAAATTTTTCAATTTTAATAACCGGAAAAAATGTTCGCAACCCGAGAAAAAACCTGGAAGAGACTGGAAATTCGATGCATGCAGTTAGCGGCTGTCCTGTAGTGTCTATTTGAAAAACAATAAAATAAAGTCAAATACAATAAACACTAGACAAAAATCAAAGGAAATAAAAAAAAAACAGAGTCTGCACCTCAGAAAAAGTGAGGACTTTTTTTATTTATTAGACCATATAAATGGTTTATTTACCGAGATTGCCAATATTTGTTTCCGCGTTGGCACGAGTGACGTTGATATTTTTGGTGATTTTGTCGTCAGTGTGATTCCATAACTTGTATATAGTTGTCATGAGGTCATTCATTGAAACACTAATCATTGTACACATGTCATTTTTATCGCGTAAAATTTGTATTTATTATTACGGCTCACAAAAAGAGACTATACCGGACGCGCCCGGATTCCAAGGAATCTTCGTCCTTCGCATTATTTTCTGCGATAATATTATTGTTCGATTCCAATGTGGAATCGGTGAGTTATATTATGTGATCGGTCCTGTGCCGATAATGATTTTTTTTATATCGTATGATGGTGTACTTCTGTAGCTTAAGTCTCGTCATTAGTACAGGAAGCGACCACCCTGAACGAATCTCATGTTTCCTAAATAGGAAAAGATGTTGATGGAAATCAGTTCGCCTTTTAATCTTATTAGTTTTTACTTCTCTGACGCTATTAAGTTTTTCTTTGCTGACGCAGTATGTGAGGTGTCTTTTAGCAACACATATAAGCGACGTCTATTTCGTCAAACACTTTTCCTTCCCCTTAAACGTGCAGCTGAATAATTGTTTCTTGTAAGAGATTACTCTTAAAAATTATTAGTTCACAAATTAGTTGAAAATTGATGCAAAAAAAGATGCAGCGGTGTTAATTTTTTTAAATGATGACAACTTTGACATATTATTTAGCGCGTATTAGAATTACGTAACGATTGCGCAAAAGCGATACTTCAGCAGACATTAAAGAGAGAAAGAATTGCGAAATTGTCAAAGACTGGCGACGTTCGATTTAACATTCAGACTTGCTACTGAAATTTCTTGTCCGTTTAGCAACAGTGGCTACCATCTTGGTCGCCGATATTGCATTGCTTGAGAGCTTTACGTGCAAACGCTCGCGATCAAAAGCAAACCAAGGCTGTGCGAAATATCGAGATTTTTCTCAGTTCTTATCAAAGGAAATATTTGTTGTACGATACACACAATTATGTAATCCTCCGAACAATAAACAAGAAGTGCCTGCAATGCAAATTGAATCCGATTAAGATTTAACCAACACGAAGCTCAATATTCAGAGGATAAAAAACGCTCAAAACTTTCAGGATAATCTATGAATTTTCACGTGAAAATGTTCTGGGTACTGGGCTCCGCAATTCTTTGCTGAGGCACAATGGGTGGCGCTCCAGAAAATGTGAAAATAGTCTTAGGCTAAAAAATAGAGAATGCTGAATGATAGATCAAAATCGTTTTTTCAACGGTATTGAAAGAATTAGCGACAAGTGTCGCAATTTTTGTCTAGGTTACTCAGTAACCTTGTTATTATATATTTTCTACTTAATAAACATTATTTGTACACTATTAAAAGTGAGTTGTTATTTATCTTATCTTGTATCGTACACTTAAGAAATAATAATATTTGTATTCTAGCTCTGTTATTAGCCAAAATTGCTGGTTGAAATGAAGGGGGTTGTCGAACTTGTACAAGTGTTGTACAAGTCATGAATATCAGGCTATTAAATTCCCCCTTCACATCAATCACAAAGTGCAATTTATAATCTAATGCGCATTCACCGAAACTAACTTCGTAAAATCAGAACATTGTTTGATTTTAAGATAAAACGTTGTACGAGTTGAACGATTACCCTATCGGAACACGACAGATGTTAAATAACAGGATTCTTTAGAGCCATTCTAAGAACTAATGCGTGACAGTCGGCGCCAAATTATAAAGTTCGAGCTATGGAAAATGTTTTTGTTGCGTTAAATCTTCAGCGTTTGCCGTTGTCGTAAAAATTAAAGCTTGAATATTTCTGGAACCTTGGTGAAAAGTAGTTCAATTCGCAGTTTTTGATTATTCTCCCTTTATCATCCTTATTCCTTTTGCGTATTTGTACTGATTAGCAGTGAAGATCTAAAAAATAGCGATTAATTGTAATTTTAATTGAGCCACTGTACACATTAGATTGTAAATGATATTATAAACTTCAGAGACGCTATCAAATCGCTAATGGTGAGCATCGCATATCAACTCTTTCAACGTGCTTGGTTAAAGTTGTTTTAAAGCTTATTTACACACAAGAGTACTGATAAACTCTGAAGAAGGAAACAAACATCCGTTACCTCAAAATGTATTCTGTCAGAAACAAACATCAAGGAAAAATAAGACACTTGCCGGTTACAAATTATATTAAAGAACAACATTTTCGACTATATCAGTGTCAATAATGATTGAAATCCATGATTTAAAGTTGTCCTTCTCTTTGAATTTAAATATTTGTAGGTTCTTCTATAAAAACATTATGAAATAAAGTTTATAGTTACACAAAAAAATATATAATTAAAAATTGGTTAAACAACCACTGCAGCGTCAATTTTTTTAGTATTTTTTTTAATCTGACTAAAAGTGGCCTGCGAAAAAATTCCCAACTGAAATGAATGCAAAATGTCGAAATAACGCTTCGCAATTCCAAGCAATAGGAAGGCTGCCTTCTGAATTGATTTTCATTGATTTCAATTGCAAACATTTTGATACTTTGAAAATAAATATTGTTTTACCCTGAAATAGCATACTGCAACCCTCAACTTTAGTGAGGTTAGCTATATCGGGCGATATGACGTCATCGACCCAGAGTGTATGAGAATAATTAAATTGAGAGGGGTTTCACGAGAGTGAGAGTAAACTTGATTTCAAATAATAGATAAATTTTATTCAAAATAAACCTATTTAGCTAAAATACAATAAAATTTCCTAGGTCCCTGACTAACCTTAGTTTTAATAACTATAATCTCAGAGATGAGACACACAGGTAATAAGCAATTATTCACAGATTAAATGTAAGTGGTAAAATAAAATATCTTAGTACATAAAACGAATAAGTCTTTCGTTTATGAAACTGATTTCAGTCAAACATTCTAATTTTTATTTGGTCCCACGCGAGGGATACGCGATTTACGTATAATATTTACTCAATATAGAAGTAAAAAAAAAATACTCTTTGGCATAAAATAAATGCAAATCTCAATTAAATTTAATCTAAGCCGACTGGCTAATTTTCCCACGCGAGGGAGGCGCGAATAGAATACTCTTAAAGTATTTGAAGTCTTGAAATGACTTTTCTAATATAATATTCTATAAATCTTTTATATTCGTTTTTAATATTATTCCCACGCGAGGGATACGCGGATTAAATGTCTATTTCAATAGTTATTTACTGATAAAAATCTGCCTAAAGGCTAAACACAATGTTATAGTGCATTAAAGCATAAAATATAAATCAAATTCAAATACACAATGTTTATATAGCAAGATACTGCTGAGAACACTAATTATAATTTACTCGTCAGAGGGATATTCTACAGCGTATCGCAGGTAAATCAATGTGATCTAAAGATCACTCTTAAAAGCTTTACAGCAGAATTGCAGTTGCCAGGCATTCGGCACATTTACTTTTAGGCCCAGAATTCACCACTTAGACAAGAGTGAGGAGTAGACTCCGCTCTTCTCGTGATAATTTATGGGGTTTATAGGGAGCTTAGCATAAGCTGCCTCAATCACTTTTCAAATTACAATTCTGAGTAAGGGCAAATCCTAACCCTTTTATTTAACTCTTGGGACTTTTCCCGTATTTTGTCTATTCTCTAGACGTACACAGCACAATCGTTCACAATTTCAACTATAGGTTGGGACACAATTTAATGGAAATGACGAGATGTCAAAATTCGCACGCTGTTTATAAATGTCGCTATTTTCTCAACCAGATTACCAAGTAGACTTGGGTCTGCTTGTAAATAGCTAATTCATAGCCACCGTATTATTTTACAGAGGAGATTTCATAGACCAGAGTACGAGGTTGACCTCGCTCTGCTCAGAAATGCACCGTGGGTAAAATATCCCTACCTATTCGCAGTATCTCTCGACATTCAAAAGCACAGGTATATCCTTAAACTCACAAATAGTTCTCTGAAAATAAATCGCATGAAAAAGGCGTTATTTCGCTTCTAGGCAAAAGTCCAATGGTCGCTCTTTGAGAAGGATATTTTTCTAAACCGGTTTACGAAGTTGACTTCGCTCCGCTTTTAAAATATATTTCTCTTTATGAAAGAATTAAATTTTATCTTTGGATTTCTCCTCAGACAAACTTTAATACTCCTCTGGATGCAGATCGGTATGAGACCGGGGTACAAGATAAATCTTGCTCCGCTCCCAAGAAGATCTCACGATCCTTGCCCTTTGCCGGGAAGTTCGTAACTGTCTCTCTGAGGCTGCGACTGGGACCCCTTCGATTTTCGACCCAGTTCAGCCTCCCACTACTCGGAGATCTTTTTAGTGGGCACTCGCGGTCTTGCGCAATGAAAATTCTCCTGTCTGCGGGCAACTCTTTTAGTGTTTTCTCATGAGTCAGGCACGTTGCCTACAGACAGGCTTTAAATGGAACTCGAGGGTTACAATACATGTAAAAAAATCTTCATAAATATTCAAGTCAATCACTTAGTCGGTACCAAAAACCTCGAACACTTGCTTTTTTGCTTTGTTTTTAGCGTCTAATAATTATTTCGATAACAATTTTTTTATAACTAAACATTTTGCTTACTTTTCAATTATCACTTTCCCAGATAGTCATATTAATTATTCACAAGAATTATTTTAAATTATCCGATTAAAAATGCATTAAAGAAGCCGCGAGTGTTCGACAAATTTTGAGATTTACGAAAAAGTGTCACTTCGAATGTTCAGTCCAACATCACGAGACAAAAGACTAAAGATGTCATAACTAAAATGATTATACCATACATTCACTTTTGAAGAAAACAGAAAAGTTTCTTTAAATTATCATTAAAATTTAAAAGAAAAATTAGGTGCTCAAGAAATATGAAAAAATCACTACAATTTTGTTATTTCTAGCCAAAATCAAATTATTCTGAAATTTTAACATAATTGCTAATTTAAAAACTATTCGAAAAATACGCTTTGAATTGTAAGAGATATTGAATATTCGAATTGAATTGCGTTTTGCCAGAACTGTTGACTGACGATTTCTCTTCGCAATTGCATTCCATCTATTTCAATTGAATCTTTTTTTTTTTTGCGGAGTATGTTAAACTTTTTTCAGATTTAAATTGCTTCCAAAAAATACGATTTCAAGGTTAATTTATGGGGTGTACATTGAGTGCCAACTTACATATGGGGCATTATTTCTCAACTTCCCCAACTTTAAAAGTCATGTTCTTTGATTTTCTTCAAATTCAATGAATATGTTCACCTACCTAATAGTACTTGATCGACAAATTTATAGACCACAAAAACCACCCCTCTCCAAGTGATGGGGGTGACATTTTCAACCCCAACGCCTGCACGGGTATTTTCAAAAGCTTGCAACTTCCTTTATATCTTATCGATTTAAATTTTTTATGAGGGTTTTCGAAAAAAACGAAAAACGTTTTAAGCATTTTTTAAACAATTTAATTGTTTATTTAACTTTTTTAGCAATTTGGGGTATTTTTTTTTTTAAACCCTCAAAAGAAAGCTCGACCTTTT
This sequence comes from Andricus quercusramuli, assembly GCA_932178445.1. Taxonomy (NCBI): domain Eukaryota; kingdom Metazoa; phylum Arthropoda; class Insecta; order Hymenoptera; family Cynipidae; genus Andricus; species Andricus quercusramuli. The sequence continues at coordinate 40,581 of CAKNXH010057407.1, forward strand.
GGCTTCAGAAAAGATCCCAAGCAAAAAAATGGTCCAGTGAATAGTTTCCGAGATATAGGCCCCAATGTGAAGGCAGTCCTAATGCTCGTGCTCAGACGCAATCCTTTAGTAGTCCACAGACTAGTTTGCAAGTCTACCATTCTTTCAACGCATTCAAGTTCATTCATAATTACATTAAATCAGCTAATACACAATTTAAGAATGCTTGTCGGTGGGTCAGAGGAAGTTGATTTATTTATTATTTGTTATAAACAAATAAAAAATGCAAACCACACTGTTCAGAAGTGATGTTGATTTTTGTCAGTATGAATGATTCCTTACTATAATAGTTCGTCAGTTTACAATAATTATTGATTATTCATGGATATTCCATGAATAAGTGCCCAATTTAACCATTTTTAATATATAAACAGTGCATTTACAAATGTGTCAACTACAGACAAATTATTAATTAACGCCTGTCGTCAACCTACGATCTATAAAATCATAGTGTCCTGAGTCAACCACGTGGAGGTGGCAGTGCGATTTTAGACTCCTCCGGGGTGCTTAATTCAAGTGAGTCCCCTCGCCTCTCACTATTCGGGGTGCTTGTTTTTTGTGAGTCCCCTCGCCTCTCACTATTCGTGGTGTTTAATTTTTATGAATCCTCTGGCCTCCCACTTCACAGTGTTTTTTAATTGGTTCGCCTTTTCTTTTCACCATTTTTCTTTTCTTTTGAAGTACTCTCCCTATTCAAGGTATGCTTAGGTTTAGGAAAAATGTCACTCTTCTCATCATAGGAAACTTGTTTAAGGTTCAGCTGTCCCTTATCATTAGGGGTGAAAGCATGGTACTTGAGAGTACCGGGTATTGTGACAGACTTACTGAACCGATCTGCTAATTTCAATGCCATTGCTGAATGATCATCTTTAGAACTGAAGAGTACAACTGTTTCCATGCGATGGAATCGGAGGAAATTTAAAGCGACTTGCATCAAGAGCCAGCTTGCAGCGTCCAGCAGATAAACAGATTCTAAGTGCTCATGATTTATATAAATGGGCCAGAGAAAATTTAAAGGAAACAGTTGTACTCTTCTGTTCTAAAGATGATGATTCAGCAATGACTTTGGAATTAGCAGATCAGTTCAATAAGTCTGTCACAATACCCGGTACTCTCAAGTACCATGCTTTCATCCCTAATGATAAGGGACAACTGAACCTTAAACGATTATCCTATGATGAGAAGAGTGACATTTTTCCTAAACCTAAGCGTACCGAGGGGCCGTTCACTGGAGGAATCAGTGATTTTCCTCACTTAGAATCGATTCAGAATCAGTCACTCGTCAAAAGATTTTGGTCGAGAAACGAAGGAATCGATGAAGAATCAACGAAGAATCAGCTGGACTCAGGCGGAATCATTATGCTCACGTAGAATCGATTCTAGAGTGGACGGCCCCTCGAAGCGTACCTTAAATAGGGAGAGTACTTCAAAAGAAAAGAAAAATGGTGTAAAGAAAAGGCCAACCAATTAAAAAACACTGTGAAGTGAGAGGCCAGAGGATTCATAAAAATTAAACACCACGAATAGTGAGAGGCGAGGGGACTCACAAAAAACAAGCACCTCGAATAGTGAGAGGCGAGGGGACTCACTTGAATTAAGCACCCTGAAGGAGTCTAAAATCGCACTGCCACCTCCACGTGGTAGACTCTGAACACTATGATTGTACAAATCGTAGGTTGACGACAGGCGTTAATTAATAATTTGTCTGTAGTTGACTCATTTGAAAATGCACTGTTTATATGTTAACAATGGTTAAATTGGGCACTTATTCATGGAATATCATTGAATAATCAATAATTATTGTAAAATGACGAACTATAATAGTAAGGAATCATTCATACTGAGAAAAATCAACATCACTTCTGAACAGGGTAGTTTGCATTTTTTATTTGTTTATAACAAATAATAAATAAATCAACTTCTACTGACCCACCGACAAGCATTCTTAAATTATGTATTAGCTGATTTAATGTAATTCTGAATGAACTTGAATGCGTTGAAAAAATGGTAGACTTGCAAACTAGTCTGTGGACTACTAAAGGATTGCGTCTGAGCACGAGCATTAGGACTGCCTTCACATCGGGGCCTATATCTCGGAAACTATTCAGTGGACCATTTTTTTGCTTACGATCTTTTTCGAAGCCAAAAGGTCAAGCTTTCTTTTGAGAGTATTTAAAAAAAAAAATACCCCAAATTGCTAAAAAAGTTAAATAAACAATTAAATTGTTTAAAAAATGCTTAAAACGTTCTTCGTTTTTTTCGTTAATAAAGTATAATAAAAGAGTAAGAAATATCTTTTCAAAAACCCTCATAAAAAATTTAAATCGATAAAATAGAAAGGAAGTTACAAGCTTTTGAAAATACCCGTGCAGGCGTTGGGGTTGAAAATCTCACCCCCATCACTTGGAGAGGGGTGGTTTTTGTGGTCTATAAATTTGTCGATTAAGTACTATTGGGTAGGTGAACATATTCCCTGAATTTGAAGAAAATCAAAGAACATGACTTTTAAAGTTGGGGCAGTTGAGAAATAATGCCCCATTATAAGACCAATTTGAGTTTCATACCTTTGAGGGCAGTTCTTGTATGCTTAGCCTAATTAAATAATTAAAAATAAAACCTGCATAATTAGACAATTCCAAAAAGGTTCAGGATAGAATAATTTGCAAATTATATCAATTGTAAATATAAATTCTTCAAACATAAACATTGATTAAAAAATTTTACTTCCTTCTTCCAAACGAAAGCCTCAGAGTCAAGTAATGATTATAAGGGTAAATCGTTCTAAGTTTAATAATTTCTGCTTCAACGTTCATAAATTAGACAATTTCACATTAAAACATTCATAATTAGAAGATGTCAAATTTAAACGTTTTAAATTTAACGATATTTTAGTATAATAAGATTTTAAAGAATGAATTGTTGAATATTGAGCTGTTATACTTTACTGTGAAAGGTTTTAGGAAGGAATAGTTTCAAATGAAGTGTTCAAAATTGTATGATTAATCTACTTTAAATTGTAAGCTTCAATACCTGGATGATTCAACCTGGAAAAGTATTAAATGTGTAAGGCATAATTTGACAATTATTAATTTTCAACGATTTTTTAAATTTCTACGATTCCAAGGTAAAACTTTTGAATTTTTAAAGCTTCGAGAGTTTCAAATGTTCAATTTTGAAAACTGTGAATTTTAAAATTTAAGTCTTACTTTTTAAGTCTTCATTTTTAACTGTCCAGTCAATCCGGAAAGTTTAGTGTGTAATATTTATTAATTTTTACGGCATTAAATTTAAGATAGTTCAATTCTACAGGCTTCCAATTTTATATTGCACACTTATTGAAGGCATTTCATACAATTCTAAGCTTGAAATGAAAGAATATTCAATTATTCACACTATGAGGTTGTGCATTTTTTCAGGATTCGATCTCTATTTTCTTTTGATTAATTTTTGAGACTTCTGCTTTAAAAATTTTTATATTTTGATGTTCTTTTAGAATGAAACTTATTCAGACGAAAAGATTTTCATACTGTAATTATTGTACATTTAACAGTGGATTGTACTTTTGAACTTAAACTTTAACTTTTTAATGCTTTCAATTCAGAAGAGTGCACTTTGAATACTTTGATTTACAGTTTATTTTTAAAATGAAATAAAAAATTTCACCTTTAAAAGCTTAAATTTTCAAATTTGAATGTCTGGGTGAATATTATTATAAACTGGGAAATAGGAGAGAATTTTCCTCACGTTCTTTTCAAATTCCATTTTCTGTCGAAATATTTCAGCAGGGTAAGCAGTGGTCTCAACATTTTCTTTGAATCCCTGGATCACGTAATTGCATAAGTTTTGTAAATTTCAATGTATGTGCTTAACTATGGCTCCAGGGCCGCACTCACGATTTCTATAACTTTTGCTAAATGGTTTAGCTGACACCAATAAATTGTTAAATGGAAGAAAAAGTGAATTAATTGAAAAAGTTAACACAAAAAATGTTTCGAAAATACATTTCGTCATTTTTTGCGTATATATATATAGTGAACTGAAAAATTAAATTTTGCCGATTTAGAAAAAAAGTTTAACACCACATTTTTTTCATTTTTTACTGCTATTTATTATCGAAAACTGTTCTTAAAAAGAAACACATGCAGTCATACACATAGGACACCCCTATTCATTAGGGTGGTCATTCTTTTTTTAAATAAGATTTTTTTTACTCTCACCCCACAGTTTCGTTCGAATACTCAACAAAATTATCTCCAAAGAGTAAATTTACTAATATTTGCCCGTGCCTCAAAGACTATGCAGTTTCCCCATTGATTAACATTTGGGAGAAAGGCAACGTCTTCTTAATGTGTGATTTAAACGCTAAATTATAGTTAATTATATACTTTATTATGAACACTAAATTATAGTACTATCATATTCTGAACAGGAACATCTATTATAAGTTATAATACATGTTCCTGTTCAGAATACTTTAAGGAATAAGAATAGGAATATTATAAAATTTTAAGACTCGCGGAGAAAGAAATGCTATTGAATGAAAAGTTTGCACTTATTCTATTGATTTGAAATAATATTCAATAAAACAATTCCATATTCTATTAATAAGACCTATAAGATCTGCCTTTGAACGAGCGCGGAAGTGCGTACTTTTGATTCAACAGCATTTTTATCTCGGTGCTCTTAGGGGGCCCCGTAAGGGATTCTTTCGGGCACATCATGGAAAATTTCATGGTCTTTGGGGCACGGGTTAATACTCACAGTTTTTCAATAAGTATTTTAGCAACTTTCCGTTTTTGTTGAAATTCGGAGATTATTTTTTGGGCACAAAATTTTGGGAACAAAATCTGAGTTTGAAAAATAAAGGTCGTAGACGTTTTCACTTATCAAACGAGATTTTAATTTGTGGGTTTTCAGATTTCAAATACATTTTAAAAATAATTTAATTAAATTTATCCTGATGTAAATACAAATAATATGAATATCACATTTCAAGTCTTGAAGAAATTAGGTTTCATTTCCAATTTTAATCATTAATATTTCAAGACGTTTTCGACGGCAAAGAAGTTCTGAATAATAGTTATACTAGTCATAGTGTGTAACGTAAATTTCTTTAAAAATAACGATTCCTGAGAGAAAATCAACGTTGGAGCTATAGAAGTTTGGCAGTGAAACAACTTTCTTTCTTCGCTCCCAGATTGTATAAATGTGCTCCGACATTTCCCGTAGCAGATGACGGGGAGGAGTGGTCGAACTTTCTCTTCTTTCGCTGGCCACGACACCCTGGAAATCTCCACATTTGCGAGACTCGTTTCGTCGTCTTTATTCATAATTTTATTTTCAGTTATAGTGTATAGTTCATTCAATAGTTTTACACTATATAATGAACTTGGTACTAAGTGCAGAACGAGAGCATTCACGATTCAATATTATTTCGTTATTTTGTTACTAATGACGAATTCAGTAATGATATTAATTTATAAAAAAATTATATTCTTACCAAACTTGGCAAAATTGATTTAACTGTCGTAAAAACTATTATTATGTAACAGATAATGTTTGAATTATTTTTAAATACACGGAGGAAAATGGGTGTTAAAACCTACAAGGGAAAAAAGGCTATAAAAAATCCACGTAGGTCACATGACCGGCCGCGGCGATGCGAGTCTTTCAACTGTTGGTTAGCTCAGGCTGTACTGCCGCGCAAACTAAAAGGATACGTAAGTCCAATCTCACTTGAAATGAGAAAATCGAGAAAAACTGTTTGCCCAAAGAACTCTAATATGTATCGAATACAATTTTGAATAATCTAGATACACTATTTGGGTAAAGATAATGTGCTCTTTCATATTTTGCAATCAAAAATTGATTTTTTAAATAATTTCTATTAGAAATTGGACTTGCGATTTTTTACTAGTCGCGGAAAGTGAAAAATACGAAGCAAAAAGAACACAAAGTTACTTGCGGATGATGCATTTATCGAAGAGCTCGAGCCAGGGCCTTTCCTGGACCTAGGCCCGCCCATGTGCAAATATTTTCATGCCGCCTCTTCACCCTTTTTCTATCCTCTCAATTTTAATTTGTAATCATAACACTAGGAAAGACTAGCTGCAAGTTTTTTTTCAGGAAAAATGTTAAAATTTGTTTGGTTAAAAATGAACCACGTGTAAGGAAAAATAAATCGTTTATAATAAGGATCGTTATTCATCGTCTATTCCTCTTTCTATAAGAGGTCTTTGACGTACATTTGAATTATTTTTATGTTCTTAAGAAAACAATTAATATAAACTAATTTTTCAAAAATAGTAATTTTACATGTTTATGTGAATTCTTTTTTAAGAACCTAAAAATTATTTAAATGGATGATAATTTAAATAATATATAATAATTTAAATAATAATAATTTGAATAAATAAATTAAAGGCACCCTAATCTTTTATATATTTTTATTATGCACAATTTTGCATTATGATCTGTCGTTTTCGAAAAAAATTATTTTTCTGTAAACACAGACAAATTCGCCATGAGAGAACTATAAACATTATCTGATTTATTTTTCCTTCCACGTGGTTCAGTTTCAACCCAAAAGGAATAAATGCTGTTTCTCTTTTGTACGTATTTTCTCTCGACACCGACGGAAAATATGAATAGCAGCTCATGGTTAAAAATTGTTTCTCTTTTTGAAATCTATAAAAATATACTCTTACTACACGGAGAAAATTTGGTTAGGAAACTTTACCAAACTTTTGAGTACAATTGGGATATATGGACCAAAAGGAGAATGTTTGACATTATTGTAATAATTTGTGGCTTGCGAAAGGTTAAATAATACATGGCAGTTCGGTAAACTTTAATAGCACATATTAAAGTTTCCAAATGTACAGTAAAGATTTTCAAAAGCAAACATTAATGCATGTGATGTAATTAATAAAAACTATTCTGTCATACATTGAGGAAGAGTGGGTTAAAATTTCATATTAGTTAAGTGAAGTTTGCAAATGAAAAGTCAAGTAAACTTCAAATTATGCAATGTTAATGATTCACTTAAAGTCGGTTATAGAATGGCAAATTTCGGTGAATCTTTCTAAGTCAAAAATGTATTATTTACTCGAAAGTTTGGTAAAGTTTAAAATGAATATTCTAGAGAAAAATTGATTTTGGTTTTGTTATTATTTCCTCCACATTGTATGAAAGTTTATCCGCTGTGGAAGAGATTTTCATTCTTGTTACGTTAGACTTTTTTCGACAGTTGGGTAAACCGACATTCGAGTCGCAGTCGCCCGGAATCTCCCACCACCTCCCTAATCTTGCAGGATCGTATACAAGTATTGAGCACCTCGAAGATATTTACAATTTTGTAAATTATGAATGATGCCATTTCAGTGCTTTTTGCCATGTTAGTGGTTTTCCTACAAAATTTGTAGTTTTTTTCTTCATTTAGTGGGATGAAAAATTATATTTCAATGAGAATATAAAAGCCTGGATCCAAAAAAATAATCCTATTCCGAGAAAATCAAAATTGAAATTCGCGGTATCACGAAAAAAAGAAAGTAGATATTTTTGTGGTTGCATGATAAAAATTTAAAAAAAAATAAATACTAAAAGGTCGAAAAAATTAATACTCCGTTAAAATTTGAACTAAATGTGAACGTACATTTTATTGAAGTTTGTTTTTAAATAATTGTGTCAATAAATGAGATTCCGAAAAAAAATCTTTTCACCACAACTCTTACTATAGGGTGATTTTGCAAATTTTTGCAATGATAACAGAAATTTCAAATTTTAAAAATAAAAAATAAAAATTTTTTAAAACAATTTCTTAAACTGAAACTTTTCATACGAAAAGCTGAATAAAATTTTTTCATCGAATTTACGTCGCTATATAATTTTATTTTAAGAATTCTTTAGCTAAAATCGCTTTTGATATTTTTTAAAATATTTTTTTACCATACAATTTAATAAAGGTTTTTGCTAACATCGTAAAAATCTTTAAAGAATGTATGAATAATTATCTAAAAACAATGTTTTAAATAATTTTGTAGTTTTATTCAGTATAATTGAAAAAAATTTGCTATTACAGGAATTTGTATATAATTTGATTAATTATAATAACATTTTATATAATTTGTCAATTGCAGTATTAACCAAAGAGTAACTCTTTCAATTGTGCATTGCGTACCTACAAGAAATTATGTAATTTTTGCAGATTTAATCAAATTTACTGATAAGGACCACCATTGTGTACCGAAACGTTTGAAACAATTTAATAATTTTCAATTTATTTTACCCTAAAGCCAAAAGTGAACATCAAAATTCTCAAAGAAAGTCAAAATTTAATACATATTATTTTTATACAATATATGCAAAATTCTCGACGAAAAACACTAATGTAACCTAAAGTTGTTCAAAATCCTAAGTTCAATTTCTAAGAAAAATGATTTTTATTTGAAATAACCGATTGCTGGTAAAAAGGGTAAACATAACCTTGAATTGTTCAAAAATGGTGAAACTTCTTTCAAAACTTTATCGACATTTCCGGTGAAAATCACTAGCCTAAAACCTATAATTAAAAAAAAGTTTTAATCTTCTTTGAAATCTAATGATTTTTTATTAAAAATACCGAATTTTCACTAAAACCCCGATTTGTAGTGTAGAACACCAACATAACCTGAAATGGTTAAAAAGTTTTAAATCTTCTTCGAAATATTTGAAATATAATTTATTTTAAACAAATAAGTCAGTGGTTTTAAATTTAATGACTTGTGAAAAATACCGATTTCAGATGAAACACGTCAACATAAGCTACATTTGTTGAAAAATGGTACATATTCTTTAAAATCGAATAACTTTTTATCAAAAATACTAATAATTCCCAATGAAAAACACAAACAAAAAATAACAGAAAATTATTGAGAATTGTAAATATTTTTCAAAATCCAATGACTTTTCGGCAAGATGACCGATTTTGTATGAAAAACGTTAATATTACTTGGAACTGTTCAAAAATTCGCTATCCTATTCGGCTATAGTGATTTTTGTTTTATCATACCAATTTTTGGTATAAAAATTTAACCTAACTTAAAATTGTTAAAAATCGAAAATCTTTATGCTTGTTGTTTCAAAATCCTAATTTTCAATTTAAAAAAAATTACACAACCTAAAATTTTAAATAAATTTCAAGTCTTCTTCGAAATATTCTGATTTTATAATATTTTTTTATCCAGCGAAAAGTAATAATATAAAAAATGTGTAATATTTTCAATAATTCATTAGACAATTTGAAATTTTCAAGTTAATTGCTTAAAAGTAATGAATATTCGAAAAGCACAATTCGCTTTAGGTAAAAATCATATGATTTTCATTCAATTAAAATTTACAGAAGCTCATTCTACTCCTCGAAAGGTCCTTTACAATGATATTCATCACGTCTTTATGAAATATCATATAGTAAATTGTTTTATTTAAAACATGACTCAATGCAAATAACTGTATGTACTATTCTTAAATAAAATAATTTCCATAGAAACAAGACGAATATAATTGTAATGAAACTTTTAAGTAATGGAATGAGCTTTTGTAAATTAAAATGGAATGAAAATGATGCAAAAACAGAACATTGTGGTGAAAGGATGTATCCAAATTCGAACCGATAGTGGGGGTTTATCTCGATAATCTGTGATCAATCATAAGAAAATTTAAATCTTTGTATATGATTACACCCTCTTATTGTATTAAATACTTACAAAAGAAAAATAAACCAAATATTTTGTATACAAGTAACGCTGTGATAATGTAAAATCCATTTTTTTAAAGAAACGATTTTTTCTATTTAATTTTTCACTTTTCAGCCTTCTACTTCTCTCGTCAAGCGTATATAATCTTTCAGGCATATGTTTTATATGTTGACTGGGATTTTAGAAAATAAAAAAATAAAATAAAAAATCCATAGGCTAGCACGGTTTCGACAGCACTCTTTTTTTGACGAGCTGTCTTTCGAAAAATATTAACTTTTTTAGAAATATGTTTATTGATATCTCTAGAGTAGCATCAAATCTCAAATGGAATTTCTAATTTTTTTTATCATTCGATTTTGGAGATGGTTTTTTTCTCTCTCCGGAAAAATTTATCCCGACCGACTTACATGCTTTTGCCGCCACACCCTTTATTTGTAGATCTTATTTTCAAAAAGATACAAAAAAACTTCAATTAATGAAAAGTCAAATAACAGAAATGAAGAACTGAAGAGCATCAATTTTAAAACTGGTCAAACAGAGAAAAAGTTAAGTAAATCACATCTTGTGTCAAGTTCTTTTATTTTTTATATTGACATATTTTATGAGTGATTGCCGTAAAGTTGACAATTTTAGACAATAGAATTTTCAAACCGCCTAAAATATTTCTAAAAAATTCAGGATAACCCTAGAGAGTATGAAAATGTAAAAATAAAATATCAAGGAACGTATTTGTGATGGATATGAATTTTACACAAAAAAACCTGTGAGACAGACTTTAAATTGATTTTGAAAATCCTTAACTCAAAAATATTTAACTATACTTTTAATTTTTATCTTTTCTAAGTTAATATAAGTAACATCTGTAAATTTCAAATATTTAAAAAGTGGTGTAAATATTATTTGACAATTTTTCATTTAAAATTTGTAGTTATTATTCAAAGAAAATGTGGAAAATGACTCAGACTTAAAGTGGCAATTACAAAATACATATTCGAATAAATATATATCTTATAATATAAATCTTTTTATGAAAACTTTAGTCACGGCACTGGTCGTTTCTCACAAGCGCTGAATCAATTCCTCTAGTTAGTATATAAGAAAGTTCCAAATTTCTCCTCTCAATGTGAAGCGTGCGTCAGCGTAGTTACGTCGGAAGCGTCTTATATATGTGTAGTATTATATTAGGGTTATTTATATGTATGTTATGTGTTTGATAAGGTTTACGTGTCGTTAGTGTATTTGTAATGAAATTGTATTCTGATTGGTTGTGACTGACTAATGTGTATGTAAGTGTATGCTGTTGACTGTGTATAAGTTTTTTTTTTTTTTTGATTCACAGAAGGTTACGGTTTACCAAACTGCCAGTTAAAGTTTCTCGAGCGTCAGTGATTCCTTCATGCCTTTTCTGTGAACCCACTTATATTTTCTACCAAGCCCTCGACCGCATTTTACCCAAGTGTTCAGTAATCTTTATCTAAAGTTTCATATATTTTACAATTATGTGCATTAAAATCTCAACTACCATGTACAGTATTAATTAAAGTACAGTTCAGAAGATATTCGTGTAAGTTTGTCACACTTTCATGTTTGTAAATGGAGTATTACCGAATTTCCTTTTACCAAACTAGAAATGAAACTTTATCAAAGTGTCCATATGTCCCAACTTTACCCAACTAAGTTTGGTAAAGTTTCTCGAACTATTTTTCTCCGTGTATATGTTTTTGGGCTCGCTGAATCCGAATCTGACAAGCTGGGTTTTTTGTTGACCTCGTATTCAGATTCAGCGACCCCAAAAACATATAATAAACCTGGTCTGACCCCCGGACTTGAGAAAATGAAATTTTATAAGGTTTTTTGAGGTTATGTAAGAACCCTGACGTGCTGGGGTTTTTTGGAACTCGGATTCAGATTCAGCTACCCAAGAAACATATAGTCAACATGGTCTGACCTTCGGGCCCAAAAAAGATTTTTTTTGTGTGGCTGTGTAATCTGTTCCAGAGTTATCATACTCACCGCGGCAGCGGCCATATTTCCCCCAGTTTTCAACATTTTTTAATGAAAAAGTACCTACAAATATACAGTAATCGATCCTCTGTAGTCCATTTCAATAAAATTTTGTTAACATAGGTAAAAAATCTTCGAAATCCCTTAACATTGATATTATATATATATATATATATATATATATTAGAATCTGTAAATGAGACATTGATCCGAAGAGACATAAGAAGTCATAGGAACAGAAGAGCTTGCATGAAGAAATGCATGGACGTAAATGAAGCTAGAGTAGTATGCCAGGACAGAAATATGTGGCGACAAATAGTTTATAAGCAGAGTGACAATAGAGTGAATGATGCCGGAAACAAAGACCTTGGATACTAATGGGCCCAAGTGGGGAACCATACACAACAATTCTGTGAGGCTCCTCACTTGGGGTGATCGCTAGAGAGATTGATCAACAACCTGGGTCGGAGCAGTGTTGCGGAGTGAACGTGTTATTTGAATAAATAACACGAAAACTCCAGATCAATCTAAAATATCTATACCATAACACATATACCTATATACCTATCTACCCTATACCATATAACGACCTACCTCACACCTATATACCTATCCCACTACTTTCCAACCGAGCAAGTCACGCCTACCCCGAAAGGGAAATGGCTTAATGGTATAATAATATATATATATATATATATATATATATATATATATAATATAAATCGACGCATCCATTCAATATGAGTCTATGTGTTGACAGCACCGTGTATGAGACTATTCCCTACGCTTACTCACAGCGCATAGACTCATACATAGCGCTGTCAGCACATAGACTCATATTGAATGGAAGCGTGGATATATTATAATATAATATATAAAGATATAATCTCTTAAGATGAAGACAACTTCATACTGATCTTACAAAGCCTCAAGGTACTATCTCCATGCAATTTGCCGAACTTTTGAGCCTCAAAGTTCTAGATATCTTAAAATTTAATAATTTATTACTCTGAAGTTTTAGCATTCCCAAAGTAAATCTTGTATCAGTGTTCTAATCATTCTTGCCGGAAACAGATAAATAGATTTGCTCTACAGTAGAATTTAATAGATATTTACTAAGCAGAAAGAAAATGAATACAAAAAAAAGCGTGAAATATACACGCCCCCTTTCGATTTTAAGGAAAGAGTCAAATTTCAAATATTGAAATTTAAATATTATTTTTAACATTACGAGACAATATGTGCCAGCCTTCGTCAATACATGAGTTGCCGGCAGATAGCGAAAATAAATATAAATAAAATAAATAAAAATAAAATAAATGAAAAAATGATAATTTATTCTTAAACGCGATTGCCGATCACTCGTATATTGAAGTGCCGATAACTGAAGCACCCATGCATTCTCGTATTTATAACATCAAACTTCTTATAATATTCATTCTAATGGGATATGTTGCAAGTAATAAGTAAATTTAATTTCTAAAGGTCCGGTTTATTAGATGAAACCCATTTCTTATGTTTTAAATATGTTTACTATAATTTTTCAAGCATTTGAAATCTGAAATTCGCCTTAAGTTTCCGATAACTGGCACACTTGCCTTATACTAACATTTTTGTCGAAAAATTTTCGAATTATACGTCTTTATACAATTTTTTGGTAATATTATGAATAATTATTCTGTTACAAACTTGTTTCATTAATAGATTATTTTTACACACTTGCAATACATGGTGTCCCAGATTGAAGTGATTTTTTAATCAACTGATTGAGTAAGGGGATGATCTTCTAACGTATTCAGAAAACCAGCTTCAAAGTGATACTGAACTGAATTTACTTGAAGGGCTGTTAAAAATTGTTTTCCATCCCCTATTCAGGTAAATCAAAAAAAAGGTGCAGTAATCAAGACATTTGGACCCAATGATTTTTTGATCAACTAAGTTTCCAAAGGGATAATGTTCTAACGTATGCAGAAAATTACACTCAAAGTGACACGGATCTGAATTTAATTGTAGAGGCGTTATACATTTTTTTCATACCCTGCTTAGGGAAATCGAATTTTTTTACAATAATCAAGTTTTTCGAGCAGATTTATTTTTAATTCGGCTTGATTCAGCTTTTATTTTCGGATTTTTGATTTCTCATTTTAGGAATTTTTAGGTTAGGTTATACAATCAGCTGTCAAGTCAAACACCGCGATAGCCGTGAAACCTAATTGGTTTAAATTGAAAAAAGTAATATGGTGGCTAGAGTAGTCTAGGGCCTATTCCTCTTTTGGATAAAATGTGTATTCAAAGTCAAAAATGGCTAATATAGTAGATATAATTCTGGTATTTATGAAGTAAAATGAGGCAACTCAGTTTTAAGGTAGGGTCCTGGTTTCAAAGCCCAAAGTAAACATTTTTTCAAAGAATTAGAAAATTGAATAAAAAATTTATTTTCTCCATAGCGTTATTCATTGCTTCAAGTTTCTGATATTATTTTTACCTCATTTCATGTACACCGAAAAAACCATATTCTAATTTTAATAATTTCCCACTAAGTTTAAGAATACTTGCAACTTAAATAGGCGCCAAGAATATATTCTCAATGTACGATGAAGGCCCTCTTCCCTTAAGAATATATATTCTAGTCTAATTGTAAGAATTTCCCACTAAGTTTAAGAATATTTGCAACTTAAATAGGCGTCAATATATTCTTAATGTACAATGGAGGCCCTCTCACATTAAGAATATATATTCTTATCTATAAGATAATAAGGTACAGTTAATCTTAGACTATAGTAAGATTTAATTACTTTTTATTTCAAAAATATTTTTGTGGTGAATAATACAATATAAATTATTATCAAAATTATTACATTGCAATTTTACGTTACTCACAACACACAAATGAAAATATATAATGTATATATAGTTATAGATCTATATATATTGTATCAGTCTTATTTAATTTTATTTTATTTCACTGTAAATAACAGAAAGTTTTAGTTAATTGTTAACTGTAGGTACTCTACAACTTATACGTGACAATTACAAGAAAAGCTTCGAGAATTTGATGTAAAAAATAGCAAAGAAAACTTATATCTTTACATCCAATGCTTGAAAGTAATATAGATATTGACATCAGCTCCTGTACAAGGAAAACGCACTAAACTATACGACACTAAACAAACACTTCAAATTCGTGAAATTTCAAACTGAAATATATATTGCATTTTCAAAAAAATAGTTGAATTTTCAACCAGAAAAGATTTTCTATCCGAAGAGATGAATTTTGAACACAAAAAGACGTATTTTCGAAAAAAAATATGAATAATTTTAAACCAAACGATTTCATTAACAATGAAATAGATGAACTTTCCAGTAAAACAGACGATTATTCTCAAATATAGGCAAAGATTCAACCAAATAGTAAAATATTCAAGCCAAAAAGACGAATTATTTCAAAAACAGTTGAATTTTTAACAAAAAAGTTACTTTTCAATCAATAAAGATGAATTTTCAACCAAGAAGGATAACTTTTCTACCATGAAAGATGAATTTTTGAACGAGAATGATGACTTCAACGAAATAGTTGAATGTTTTAAAAATAATTGGATTTTTTACAAAATAGTTCAATTTTTTACAAAATAGTTCAATTTCTTAAAAAATAGTTGAATTTTCAGCAAACAAAGATTTAGTAAACAGTGGACTTGAAATCGGAAAAAATGAATTTTTAACAAAAAAGATAATTTTCAATCAAGAAAGATGAATTTTCAAGAAGATAGTAGAATTTTCAACGAAAAAGTTGAGCTTTCAACACACACGAATAGTTTTGTACCCAAAAAAATGACTTTTTAACAAAATATATACATTTTCTACCAAATGGTTGAATTTTTAACCAAAAGCTTGTATCTTGAACAAATAAGATTACTTTTCTAACAAAAAACACGACTTTCCAACAAAATACATGAATTTCCAAAATTTTTTTTTCAATTTGAACGTCAAAAAGACGAATTATCTACAGAAATTTACACTTTCAACCCAAAAATATGATTTTTCAACCAAAAAGTTTAGTTTTCAACCAAATAGTTCAACTGTCTACTAAACTGTTGAATTTTTAAGCTAAAAAAAATGAATTTTCTACAAAACAGTAGAATTTTGAACATAAAAGTTAATTTAAAAGCAAATAGTTGACATTTCAAATATAAAAAATTATTTTTTTGTCAAAACAGTTCATGTTTAAGTCAAATAATGGACTTTTCAACCAAAAGACATGAATTCTCAACGAAGCATGTAGCAGTTAATATTTCAACTAAACAATTGCTTTTTCAACCAAACAGGATACATTTTCCACCAAGAAGATTAAAATTCTAGCAAGAAAGACGAATTTTGAACAAAATACATGAATTTTCAACCAAAAAGTTGAACTCTGAACTAAAAAAGATAAAATTTAACCAAATAGTTAAATTTTTAACTGAAAATGATAAATGTTCAACCAAAAATGGGATAGTTTTATTATCAGTTGAAAAAAGTTGATTTTCAACCAAACATGAAACGAACTTCCATGAATATAGTTAACTTTGCAACCAAAGAGATGAACAACTTTAACTAAAAAAATAACTTGTCAACAAAATAGTAGAATTTTTGATAAAAAGACGACTTTTTTAACAACGCAGTTGCGTTTTCAACAAAATAATTACATTTTCCCAAATAATAGAATTTTTAAACAAACAAAATGAATTCTGAAATAAAAATATAAAATAGTGGCCACTTTTTCTTTTAGGACTACACCATTAGAAACGAGATTAAACACAAAAAAACAAAGCAAAAAATAACTTTAAAAGAAGTCAATCCACAAAATAACTTAAGAAAATCATTCTCAATACTTATATTCAAATAAGTGGACAAGCTCGCCAAGTTGGTGGTCTTCTTCTAGCCACGTTTTCACTTCTTCCATTTTTCATCTGAAATCTGTCGCAGTAATTTGATAATAAGTGACGAGCTCGAAGAAATGCAACCAATTCTGAGGATAAATCGCATATGTACATCTCTATCTCTATCTCTTCGCAGAGAACTTTAATGTGAGAAAAGTTTGATGTCACTTGTCAACAAATAAATAATGTAGAGAGGTTATGTCTCGGTGTGGTACGCCGGTATCCAACCTCAATGTGACATCAGACATTTCTCACTCTAACATTTTCTATAAAGAGAAGGAGATGGATGTGCACACGTGATTTATCCTTACAATTTGTTGCAATAATTACGAATGCGAAAAACTGACCGCACAAAACTGATACGCACAAAACATTGAAAAAACTGATTGAACAGAGCAAGGCGCACTATCCTTTGCGCGTTTCTTCTTTCCCCACTCATATGGCTAGAAGATATTCTTAAAGTAAGGATTTCGCTTACTTCATTAAGAATATTACTAAGAATATGCCTGTAAGAATATGACAATCTTAATATTAGAATATCGTTTTTTCGGTGTAACATCTCCATTGAACTGGAGATTGAATTCAATAAGACTATAAGAATGAGATACTATTAGAGAAAGCGAAGAGTCACTGGGTGTTCCTAGGCGTCTGCCTACCTACCTGTGCCTAATGTATAAACTGGCACTGGTGGTGGAAGTACAAATTTAACCTACATGTTTGACACTTTCACTTTCTCTTGTGATCAGCAAAAGAAAGTTATTCCCTCGTCTTTATCATACGGCGTTGGCTTCCAATCTCCAGTTCAAATGAAAAAAAGTCTTGCATGAGGATAAGCGGAAGAAAAAGAAATCCCGAATCTTTTACTCGATATATTGCTATAGCTAAGAAGAAGTCGAGTCTCATTGGAAGAATCGTGAATGTGTATCACGAAGAAATAGTGGTACTACAAATATTCCTTAGAGTGGCTCACTGTGACTTTTATCCACAGATCCCGTTATCACAGCAAAGTATACGTACAAAAAGTAAACAAATTGAAATTTCTTCCACGATCTTGCCTTCTTAGAAATTAACCCATCAATGCACTCGATATGACGTTTTATAAATATATCAGTGCAATGTTAATCTCTCAAATATGCTTTAATGATCCGAAATAGGGCGGAATAAAAAACATGCTTTGAAATTTGTTTTTGTGCAATGAGGAAAAGTTATTTTTTGCAACACCCACCTCGAAAGTGCTCCGTTCCGTGTAGCTAAATTATACGCGAAGTGACTCATTCCGGATAACAATGCGGGAATAATATTGGCGCATGCGCAGTTCGATTCTTATATACTTTCCACATCAGCAAAATGTACGCGCATGCGCACTTTGCAGATGAGAAACTTTCCGCATCGCGACAATTCGGGGGCAACGTAACAACAGCAGCGCTCAGTGTTTTAATGATTGAAGTTTTGTTTTCAGGTTTTCGTCCCCCCCCCCCCCCGGTGGGCAAAAGAGCATAAATGCCAACATTTTTTTTCAACAAATTTTGTTTGAAAATTTTTTTTTCATACGTTTTTTTTCAAAACCTCCTAACAACTTTCTCGGAAGGTTGTTGCGAAAAATAGCGTACGTGCGCACAGGCAATTGCTGACTCGTGTGATTTCAGCATTCGCCTTCAGCTCTGCGCACTCGTCCTCGTTTTCGCACTCGCTTCGCTCGTGCGCTAACCTCCGACTCGTGCTTCGAGCCTCCGGCTCATGATGACAAATTTACACTCGTTGGCAATCGCCTATTTTGCGCACTTGTATCACAAATAGCTATTATACCATCAGAAAAACCTACGATTTTTGTTTAAAAATGTGGATATCATCTTTCATATATGGCCCTCGTAAGACGGAAAAACTTCAAAACTTGAAATTTGTACACGGTGAGCCTCAACCATCTTCAACCTGAAAGTTGTTGAACTAAATATATCTTTAAAGAAATCATATTTCTAATGATTTTTGAATAATTCAGAGGCTTTGAAATATTATCCAGCGACCAAAATCTACTTGGAGCGGTATGGAACGCAGACGTCAAAATTCAATTCTTTTTTTTTCACTAATTTTAAATTATTTTTTAGGAATTCTTATTTCACATTAAAAACTGAGTGAAAAAGTATTATAAAAAAATTGTATAAATTCAAAACTGTGCGTTTTATGGAGGTGTTGGTATAGCAGAAAATGTTTTTACATTCTCATTCTAATGAGAAGGTATTGGTTTTATGTAAAATTTGACTTGGTCGGTTTTCATCAAATCTCCACGTTTTGAGACCCCCTGAGGTAGAAAAAAAGGTTTTTACCAAGGTGTCTGTCTGTCTGTAGGCACGATAACTTTCGAAAAAATAATCAGATTGGATTGTGCTTTGGCACACATTTTTAGGGCCTAAAAAGAAAGAACAAGTTCGTTAACCAGCTAATTTTGATCAAAATTCAAAAAGTGAGTGCATTTTGAAAATTTTTGAGACCATTTTTTTCAAAATTCAAAAATTCTATTTACGGCTATTCATAGTACTCCAAAACTCGAACAATTTATCCTAATGACTTTCGGATAAAAAAAAAATTACCGGAGTTATAGCATTTTCAAAATTACAAAAAACAAACGTAAATGAACATTTTATGTCGAAAAACGCACGATATAAAAAAAAGTCGAGAGGAGAAAAATTTTTCTTTTTGAACACCCTACAATATTTTCGTAACAACTTTTTGAATTTTTCGAATCTTTTGAAAAATCAAAAATCCAAATTTTGATCACAAAAAAATAATGAAAAATCAATAATTTCATTTTGCTGTCAAACTATGCAAGATACGACCAAAGGTGAATGAAACAAAATTATGCACCCAAAAAAGATCTCCAAATTTGTTCTTATTCACTTTTTGATATGATGCGTAGTTTTTGTTATATTCGTAAAAGACAGCATTGGAAATAGTAAAATTAAATTTTTAGATGAATAACACAAGCTACGAGAAAAATGACAGAGACAAAATTTGTTCATCCAAAGAAGAGGTACAAATTTGTTATAAATAATGTTCTGATAGGATGCGTAGTTTTTGTTTTATTCGTGACTTTTTTATTTCTATCATACGGTGCACAGAACCGAGCGTGGAACGCAAGGTTCAAATTATTTCCAAATCACATATCGAGCAAATAAGCTTTTTTTTCCATCAAAGTCGAACACGGAGTTCAAAAATCTAGAGAAGCCGAGCGTAAAGCGCGATGTAAATACGTCCGAGCGCGTAGCGCGAGGTGTATACATAATCGAGCGCGATGCGAGAGATAAATATATGATCGAGCGCTAAGCGCGAGATCTAACAGTCGCGCGCTCTAGGCGCGCTCAAACTTGCGAGCGAAGCGAGCCGCGCGCAAAGCGCGCGATGAGAATGTGCCCGCGAGGCGGGCAGATTTTTTTGTTTGGCATTAAGGTTATTGAAGCGTTTTCGCGTTCGACTTTTCCTTATTATTTATTAATTTTGGAAAGTCTTCAAACTTTTTAAATATAAAAATAAGTATTTTTCCCATTTTCAAATAATTAAAATTCAATTCTAGCTTAAAAAAATATTTATTCAACAATAAAACCTATAGGATAAGGAGTTATTATATTAAGAAAGTATTGCGCCAAATTTAATTTAATTTTCTGTAGAATGTAATACTAAAAAAAAGTAAATTAAAAAAATGTGCTCACAGTTGGAAAAAAAATTTTTAAATAGTTAAGTCGCAGTAAAACTTCAGGCCCTATGTATACGCATAGGACCTGAAGTGGAAAGGGTATAACTGTGCACGGAGCAACTGTGCACGTCGATGGCCACTGGTATAACTGTGCACATTGTTGGCCACAGACACAACTGTACACCGGCCATCTGTGCACGTGTACATTTCGACGTGCACAGTTGGGTGTCTCCCATCTTTGCACGTGAACTGTTGCTAGTCTGTGCACGTCTAAATTTCGACGTGCACAGTTGGAAGGGTACCATATGTGCACCTCGATTGCTGTGCATGTCTAAAAATCGAGGTGCACAGATGGTACCCTAGCAACGGTTAACGTGCACAGATGGGAGACTTCCAACTGTGCACGTCGAAATTTAGACGTGCACAGATGATACCCTAGCAACAGTTCACGTGCACAGATGGGAGACACCCAAATGTGCACGCCTCAATTTGCGAGGGGTACAACTGTGCACGGAGCAACTGTGTACTTGCCCAACTGTGGACGTCGATCACCGGTGGTACAACTGTGCATATTGTTGGCCAATTGAACAACTGTGTACGTGCACAGATGGGACACTCCCAATTGTGCGCGTGTACAGTTAAGAGTATCCGCTCTGTGCGCGTGGACTTGTGTGTTGACCACCTAACCCTATCAGTTGAGACGTGCACAGTTGTACCAGTGTCCACGGACGTGCACAGATGGGCTCGTGCACAGTTGCTCCGTGCACAGTTGTCCGTCACCCACCTGAAGTTATACAACGACCAAACCCGACGTGGAGCGGTATGGAATGAAGACGTCGGTTTTACTTATTTCAAAAAGGGCTTGATACTTATTTTTCTTTAAATATTCAAAACGTGTAAAAACTATCAAAAAATAATAAACAGTAAAGAAAAGTCGAGTGCAAAAACACATAAAGAAACTAATGACAAAAAATCTGCACGCTGCGCGGGCACATTCTCATCACGCGCGGCTCGATTCGCTTGCAAGATTGAATTTTTGGTTCTCGCGATTGATCTTTGTACTTGATCTTTGTACTTCCCAAACATTTGTGCACAAACCTTTTGAGATTAAAGGTCAAAGCATCGACAACTGTAATTTGGTAATTGTGAATTATCTTTTGGTAAAGCTCCTTCGGCTTTATCGAACACATTCTCAGCAAGTTTCTCGTGCTTCGCACACGATTTTGTCCACAATGCGAACTTTTCTACATTATGTTAAACACTATTATATCAAATGTATATTACATATGTACCTTGGCCTGGTATAGCTTATTCAGATATTGCAAAATAAAGTTCAAATTTTATTTATCATGGTGACTCTAATATTTTTTCCTTATTTTTCACTAATTTGTATTCTCAGCTATCCTGGAAAATGTTTATCATTTCAATAAATTTATATTATTACAATTCATAATATGCATTGGTATCGAAACAGACGTATTTTCATTGTCTCGTTTTTATGATTAAAAAAAATGCGCATCCCATAAAAAAACAATTTTGTTATTATGCATTTTATTGCAACTTATGCCGCTTTTCCATAAACTTGATTTATTTATTTTCAATGTTCTTTTTTACGATTTGAACCAAAAATACGCATACTTCTCCGCACTATGTATTTATTTTAGTACTTAGGGATTTTTTGTATAGAATGTATAAAAAGCATAGTAAATGCGGGACATGCGGGACGTTACCCCAATTTTCCGGGACACTTTGCGGGACCAATTTCAAAGCGGGACAGGAGGTACTAATGCGGGACCGTCCCGGCGAATGCGGGACGGTTAGCTACCTTGCTTATGGCCCGTATGGCCGGTCAGCTGTCTGATTGTCAACAAAGTCGATCGACAGCAGTGCGAAATGTTTCGATTGCAATTTTGTTCCCCCAGTCCAATAGTTTCGTGTACTGGAATTGTCGCAAAAATGATATTAAGATCTAGCGATGCGCAAATTATCGCGAAATTTCGATTGGAGAAACTGGTAAAATGTCAAATCAAGTTGAACTCTTGAAAATTTACAAGTGCATTATTTCGAGGTTATGGTATACCGCCTCTGTAAATGTAAAATCGGAGATGAAGAGTGATTGTCTGAAGAGTTACACACGAGATGATATTGATGAAATTGATTTTTTAAACAATTTCTATTAGAAAGTGGACTTGCGTTTTTTTACTAATCGCGAAAAGTCAAAAATACAAGGCAAAAAGAACGCAAAAGCACTTGCGGACGATGCCTTTATCGGAGAGCTCGAGCACGACCTCAAAAGACAACAACAAAACATACGTAAGGGACACTGTGTGTTCAGCGGCTGTTCCGAACTTACCCGAACGATCGTCGCTAATGTATAGCCGAATTTAGCCGGGACTTAGTTGTAATGTAGGCGGGGGTGCCCGTAAGGTCCCAACTCCTGGCGCTCAAGCTATAAATCATATTGTGCCACACCTGTGTTTATTTTCAAGGCAGCACTCCGAATCCGGCCATCCTTCGCCGAGTGTTTTTTGAATCTCGGTGGGTTTTCGTTGTTATCAACGTTCTGAGATTATACCTCTCAGGTGCCAGGCATACCTATCGCACAGTAAGCGACGTCCTCCTTTGTTGATCAGGCAAAGTGATCCTCACCCACTCTGCCATTCGGCAGCCTCCCTAGCAGGCTAGGGTGTACGGAGCGATCCCTCTGAGGTCATCAGATAGATGCACAGATTCGAAGCACTTTCCTGGTGTGTTATGTAAGTGTATGTGTATGTGTTCATTACTCGAAATCGGCCAGCGACCATCGAGCGTGGTGCCTCCTGTAGAAGCCCCCAAGCGCAAGAAGAACGCTGACTCATTTTCGAGTCTTCACAGAATCGGCTTCGATCTCCAAGGCTATTCCCCACGACATGGAGCCCCACCTTGGTACGATACCAGCTTTTTCTGAGGGGACCTACAGTTTAAGGTGGGTTCCGAACCACCGAAGCCCCGGTAGAAGTACATAGAAAAATTTCCATTGGTACCCGGCTCAGGGATCGAACCCCAGACCTCCTGCATGGAAGTCCGACGCGCTATCGTCTGAGCCACCGAGGCTTCTAGCCGGGACTTATTTCCCTTGGATTTCCGATCAGAGTTCGAGCTATATCACAAGGCTAAAACATACGTAAGGGCAAGCGATTCATTTCGTTTGTAAATTCTCTCCGCACTCGGTCACTTTTACAAGGTAAACTAGCTGTGAATTCGATCTCGAGTGTTTCCACTTTGTTTGTATTTATAATTATATGGTGCTCATTTCACGAGCACTTTGCTTCCCGTTAGCAAATGTGTTTGCTTCCTCATAGAGGAAGCATTAGTTACTTTTTTCAATAATAGACAAACCAAAGTCTTCATTTTGCACAATTTAAAAATAGAAATTTACCAAAAATGAAAAATTACAAAATAATACAAAAAATGTTTTAAATACAAAGACAAATCAGACAAATTAAATCTTGCGTTCGAAATAATAATTTTTTTGAGCTGGAAAAGGGAAAGGAAAAGTTCTGACAGCACCCTATCCCTTTCCCAGCTTTATGATTTCTTCACAAAAATTGTCATAATATTACTCTATTTGAAAAGTTATGATCAAAAAGTCTTTTCTATTCATGCATCAACATTGAATTATGTCGATGAAAAAAGTTTTTCTGTTTGAAACTGATGATTCAGATATTATAAATGAGCAGAACTTCCCTAATCTTCAATAAAGTGTATTATTATTATTATAGATCAATTGATTTGCTTCGAATCAAGAGATTTTTTCCGTTCTTGCATCAATTTTGAATTAATGTAATGAAAAAAGTTTTACTATAAAAAAACGATTTTCAAAATATATAAATAACCAGAACTTCCCTACTTTTGGATAAAATGCGTTATATTTATAGGTCAATCGATTCGTTTCGAACCAAGGAATCTTTTATATTGTTGCATCAACTCTGAATTATGCTTATGAAAAAAGTTTTACTATAAAAAACCGATTTTCAAAATATATAAATTACCATAACTTCCCTACAATTTGATAAAATGCATTGATATCATTGGTCAATCGATTCGTTTCGAACCAAGGAATCTTTTATATTCTTGCATCAACTCTGAATTGTGCTAGTGAAAAAAGTTTTACTATAAAAAACCGATTTTTAAAATATATA